>CBMN010348720.1:188-19959 GCA_000582825.1 Hordeum pubiflorum | reverse complement strand
TTTTTTTGAAACATGTGAACATTTTAGAAATGACACAGACATATTTTGAATGAAACTTTTTTTACATTTCATTCATATTTTTAATTGTGTGCTGAACACAATTATTTATTCATAATATATGTATTTAGTATTTTTAAAATATTAAATTAAAATAGTGATAAAAATAACGCGTGTGTGACCTCAGCATGAAAAAACGAAATGGTTATTGGACCGGTCCACCACCAGGTCCTGTAAGCGAGCTCGGTTCCGCCCTAAAGGCGAGACATAGACGTGCCCTTTTCCAGGCCCATGATATATGTACGCAGTGAGACAGGCTGGGCACATATGTAGGCCCAGTGTATAAGATCTTCTACCGGGCCGAAAATAGTATTAGATCTCATTAATTCTTTCAAACAGAAAAATAAATCTAAATACCCCTAAAAAAAATTCAAATCTTAATTTTAGTCTTGTCCTCTCCTCCACTAGTCTATGAGCAATGTGTAGATTCAATATCTATTGAGCAGTGGTGTATTAATTGTTGGATTTTACACGACATGTTTCGATGAGGATTGGTACTTCCGCTGTCCGGAATTACTTGTCACTCAAACGGATGTATCTCGACAAAGAAGTATTATTTATTGGGGTAATTTATGTTTATACCGACCGATCGATGATCCAACCTCATGTTTAATGGCTCTAGTGTTCAGTGGACGTTCGTGTGTGTGTTTACGTTGTGGATGGTGCGCGTGCGAGTATGTATTTACATCATGTTTGGTATTTCGAAAAAGAAGTTATATATTAAATGTTGCTGATTTAGTATAAAGTTGTACTAAATCTACGAAAGCTAATATCGATCGGAGGGAGTATTACATAGTTTGATATAGAACTTTGTACAATTTATATGTGGTTACGGTTAATTCGTTTTGACATACAACAGCCACTAGATAGTACCCCCTCTGTTCATAAATATAAGATGTTTTGAATATTTCAGTATGAACTACATTCGACTGAAACAAGTGAACAAACGCATTAATGCGGGTCTAATACATCCGATTCAGAAGAAAAAAATAGAACATCTTATATTTGTGACCGGATGGAGTCCTAGTGCATTATTATTCATAGAGACCACTGTGTAAGGCAGTGTGTAGTGTGTGGAATACATACTTTATTAGGAACCTTCCGGCGTGCCGCATCTCACTGATTGATTGTTGATGGTAGCTTTTTGGATGAACAAGCTGCTACATAGTGAGCCTGGATTACATTACAGTAGTTATAAAATGGATAAGAAGATTGGCACAATATAATACTCATATACATAGTTTAATAAGTATTGTGGAGTAAGTGTTAGCGACAGTTTAGCAAAGAAAAAAGAAGTGAGCTTCGTGGGTGGTGCTGCAAACTGAAACAGATTCAGCTGTCAACGTACATGGACAAGGAATACTAAGTAGCACCTAGAAAGAAGGAAGGTCAGAGTATACATATATACATGAGAATAACAAGCTCAAGAATTGATCAATCTACGTACGAGAGAGAGAGAGAGGGAGGGAGTGGTTGGTCAATCTACGCTTTCACTATACGCAGACGCAATACCACTTCTACTGATTTTAATTCTTGTCATGTCTAGCTACAGTCACAGCTCTAAGTATAAGCTTGCCAGTTCAAAGTCTGCATCTGAGGACCAACACCAAGGCTAGTTAAGCAGCAGCTGGCACTCGGCAGGGAGAAGAAGAATTAGCCAGTTGAAGAACAGGTCCCTGGTCAATCCCCGTTTGACCAACATTAATTTAACATGTACTCCATATAGAGGGAGCCAGACTTTCTCTGCAGCCATGCATAACGGAACGGGACGGATTGAAGAAGCTTCCCTACTTGATTCCTTTCCTTGCGTCCAGTTGACCCTCACTGCATTATGTAACAAGATTTTGTTTGTTACAACAGATGGATATGAATCAATGTTTTTCAACTAGTCAACAACTGCATTATGTAAGAAGTTGCATCCATGTACGTAGACCATCTTTCGCCGGCTACAAATACTGGAGTGAGTCAAAGGCGCACCGTCGTCATCGTCCCTTCGCCGCAGGAGTCGGGGCAAACCTCGTTGTTAACAGTCGGAAAGTCATCGTACTAATAAGGCCCCAACAGCCCAGCGCGCCAAAACAATAACCAACCGTTGCCCATGAAGTATGTATCGAAGAAGCTTCCCTAGGTGATTCCTTGCGTACGTCCACTTGAACCTCACTGGCTCTTTGTGGATGGACTAAAACGATCAATGATCATGCAGATGGACATGGATCGGTGTTGACCAACTAGCTAGTGAACAAACTTCATTAGGTAAGAAGATTATTGGTACATTGACAAAAAGTTCCAATTAAGCAGATACCACAACATTCTAGTATTTGCTTAAGTGAACGAACATCGTTATATTGACCGAACAGTTCAAATTAGGAAGAGACATCACTGAGACTGCATATTCTTATTTGGACCAGGAACGAAAAGAGAAGAGTGGCGGCATATACTCCACAACTGTCTACCTAGTAAATAGTAATGATGAATAAGAGATGGATGGATGGATGGATGAGTATGAAAACAAAAGAGAAGAGATGAGACGATCGATGATGCATGAGTGGGACTGGATTCCTGCAAGGAAGCGGGCAGGAAAGAGCTGCAGCAAGCAATATATGACAAACTGAGATCATCAGGAGAAAAATCAGGCCACACTCCTCCTTTCTTAAATAAATAAATAAATAGATATATTCATATGCAGATAGATAGATAAATATGTGTCTAGTGATGATGAGTGCACAAGGAGGAGAAGAAGAATCGCCATGAAACGAAAGGGAGTACACTTTCGAGCTACAGTTGCATGGATGGGCCCCTAGCCGCAAGTATATGTATAAAATTCCTCTCCTCTTTTGGGGGCGTTGAATTGGATTGATGTGCATGGTGATGGTGCCGGCCGGAGAAGGGCAGATACCGTGCACCTGGACCCTGCCCCCATTGTCCGGCACCAACATTGTCTGCTCCCACTTGCACCCAATCTACGTAGCAGCAGCTGCTTCTTGCTTTGCATCTCCACCACCATCCAAGAACCTTCCTAGTACATTACATCCATCATTTCCTCCCATCAATTAATGCTTCATGTAGTAGTAGCTAGCTATGATCTTGAAGAACATTCTTGGAATGCATGAGAGAGAGAATGTGTGGAACACTTCATACATCTATCCTCGTACATGCATGCCTCCTAGCATGTAATTCCATATCTACAATCTTGTCCTAAAATGAAAATAGCGCGCTATACTGCCGCTAGTAGCACGCGATAGCGTGTAGAGAATTGCCTCGCTATATAAGTCAGTATACAATGTCTCGCTAATAGCACGCTATACCACACTATAGTTTTCATTTTGAGTTGGTATGCCTGGTTTGTGGAAATGAAGAATACTACGTACTACTACTCACTATCTGCTACAGATCAAAGACCAAGGGCCGGGCTGCTCAATCTCTACTTTGCAAATTGATGAAGACCATCATGCTCATGCATGGAAAGTTCCAAAATATAAGAGGAAGGGAGTATGCCATTCAAAAACACAATTCCACACAATTTCAAAAAAAGGTCACATTTTTTAGAAAGTGGGCACTGGTCTCTACAGTACTGAAACACCGAAGTAGTCGGTGCAGTGCACCGAACTTTAGAATGCACAAGGAACGACCAGGGGCAAAATCGTCTTTTCAAGTGCCACTTCACAGTCAACTAACAGTCAAACTGGCCATAGTGGCATATCTGTACGCGGTTGAAATTTTCAATGGCATATTTGGGAGAGGGAAATTTCCAATTGCAGATGGGGGTTCAGGCGAATTTTGAATGGCATATTTGGAATTCACCCTCTCTATATATATAGCGACCGCGGCTTATATAGCTACACATACCGATAAGGGGCCACGGAGTAGGTGCACATGAGCATTGTCCAAGTAATAATGTAGCATTATTTTAAAACATGCATGACTAAAAATCTGAAAAACATGCATGACACTCATGCACATTCATGCTCCTCAAGTTTTCTTCTTGTTGTATTGTAGTGGATAGTTTTTTTCCATAAGGCTGCACGTAGTAGATAGTATCATAAGTTAATATCATGCATATGATATTAGTGCACACTAGTAATACTAATTCACAGTATCATATATCAGTATCTTAATTAGGCTGGTCATAGTGAGAGTAACTTAGCTAGTAATTAACTTTATACACCTCGAGGCAAATTCACTTATGTGGCAAATAGTTAATGAAGAGAGAGATGTTTATGATACATAACGTATCCAAGGATGCATCGCTTTGACGCAAAAACCGATGGTATTCCTCCTTTTTGAAAGAGAAAAAAAATGTTTCCAAGGACAAATAAGTCTACATCTAAAAAAAATGAAGACTTGCATAATATCACACATATGTTACTATCCATTATGAAGCTTGGGTTGTAATTTTTAAACATGCCGCTTCTTTCTAATTTTTGTGGCGCCAATTACTTTTGTTGGTTTACTAGTGTAACTGGCAGGAATGGTGAAAGTTGAAGCTAAACTTGCTGGCGGGAAGTCATTTCTGGCGTTTGGGTTGCTTTTTTGCATGTGTTTGTATTAACTGTACACTTGAATCGAAGCAACACAACTGCTGCCAGCAACTTAAATGACGGGAGGATGGGGTTTTCTGTAAAAGTTGTTAATTTGTTTTGGAATAGCCAGATGTACACTCTTATGCGAATGGAGAGAGTAGAGTATTAACATAGACATGTTAATAGTCTAAGTTACTTTGCACTATGACCAGCCTTAGATGACTTTATTTATTGCCACACAAGACATGTAGTAGTACAATATTTGTTACGATACGGTGTAGTGATATGATACCTAATCCTTCTTTTTTTTATTTTTTTATATGTCATCTCATCAAAATTACCTAGTTGACATGAATGATATTGTCGTTTATATAGCAGCACTTACTGATAAGTGGACACAGAGCAGGTGCACATATGAACATAATCCAAGTAATAATGTAGCATTATTTTGAAACATCCATGACTAAAATCTACAAATGCATGCACATTCAGTTTCGTCAAACATTTTTTTAGGTTCTATAATAGGTTTGTCTGTAGTAGTAGATGTTTCCTTTCATAACAGGAAATAATATTGCTTTCTCAACAACAACAAAAACAGCAAAAGAAAAATAGTTCGTCAACATTTTTTGTGTGTGTTTCTGACAGTAAAATTTCTAATAAGTCTATCTATAATAGATCGATGATGCATGGTTCCTTTCATAACAGAAAACAAGATTGTTTTTTTATAATTAGAAGAACAGTGGTATCTCCAGCCCGCCGGGATTCAAGTCCTAGACACCAGTGCTCATATTTTTTTGAATTTATTTCAGGCTTTTCGGTGATGTGCGTTTAATGGGACAAGATGTTCCCGTCGACTACGAAGGCGTCTATGACGACTTTGTCAATCTCAAGATGATATGCCGGCTCAGTCTCTCACGGGTGTTCATAGTGTTAGAAGTACGTGCATATGTTCATAGGGTGTATATGCGTATGTATGAGGGTCTGCATCTGTACTATGTTTAAAAAAAAACGCCCACTAGTCCAATAGATGCAAGAGTTTCTGGAAGGTGGTTCCATACGAGAAATGCGCGTAGAGAGGGAGCGTACAGTATGGCTTGCCCCATCGTAGTGTTGACGACATCAGTGTCGGAGAAAACTGAATATGACACCAAAGAAAAATGGCGAGCTCGACCCTATTAAGAGCATCTCCACCCGTCCCCCCGGGACGCCCCCAGAGCACCTTTTTAGGCTCGGGAGTAGACTCGGGAGGCGCTTTTTGACGAAAAATGGCCCAACCACGCCCCCAGCGCGCCCCCAGGACGTCAAAAAAGCGCCGGCATATCCAGGCGAAATCCAGCGCGCTAGGGGTCTCTTGGGGACGCCGGCGAAAGTTTCGGCGAAACGCATCCCCCCACGTGTACTTTTTCATGACCCACTTAATCATTCCCTACACAAAGTTTGGCTTGGGTTGGGATGTGGCTGGAAAGATGCCCTCTTATTTTCGCCGGATGAAGCCTTTGGTCCCCCAAGACACCAACTTTTTTGGTTCGGTGGTGTCGTGGGGAGCTCCAACGGCTGGAGATGCTCTAAAACTGATGAACATATACTGATGACGACCCAAGTGTTGGGTTGTAGACGTTGTTATCGACAATAGTGACAGACAGACCTAGCGTTGGCCTTTTAAAAAAAATAAAAAATAACAGTCATACTTTATTCATAGAAATAACCAGTACATCGTTTGTCTGTTAGTGGTGCATCTGCCACCATGTGTTCAGTCCTACATAGCCTATCATTACCCACCACCGGACTTCGCCCCATCATCTTGCTCCCACAAACACCAGAAGAAAAAGCTTTGATGATGTGCATATAAGTACGCTCAACACACAAATTATCATTCACTAATAAATTATCAATACACTATCAAGTAAATTGTCCCCTCTTAATTATTGTTGAAACTCCGCTCCATCTTGTTAAATGTTTCATGACAAACTTATTAAAATATGAAAATCAAAATGGAATCAAGGGGGCGGGGGGTACAAATAATCAATTTATAAAGAATAAAATTGACATTGCATATTAGCTAATACAATTTAACTGTAGTTCCTCGGTCGGTCATGCCAATTTGCGGATAAGGTAGGGCAGGATGCCTCCATGGTTAAAGTATTCCAGCTCCACCTACATCACAAGCAAGAACAAAACAATGCATGTTGTTTTAGAATATGTGCAAGTGGCATGTTTCCACCTTTGGCCATAAGTTAAGAAAAATTACCAACACGTTACATGACTAAACATACATGGAGGCTAAATTTTAGTTTGAAGAATATCAATACCTCAACCAATTTACGTTTTGGCTTAGATATAACATACCTTTGTGTTGATGCAAAGCGTGCAAGTGAAGGATTCCCCATTTTGTGTCATCACGGTCACATCCTGGCCCGGATAGATCTCGGTAATCTTCGAAGGGAGGTCGATGGTGAAACGCTCACGCCCACTGAGGTTGAGTGAGTCTGCATCATTGCCGTCCTTGAAGCGAAGAGGGATTATCCCCATCCCCACCAAGTTGCTCCGGTGGATGCGCTCGAAGCCCTTGGCGATAACTGCCTTGACACCCTGTTCCAAAACACGACACAACTTCTTGGTTAGCTTCATCCGAAGCAAGATTGAGGATCGGCATAGGGTCTTTCTATGGAGATGAATTGGTTACCAGGAGCAATGGCCCCTTGGCGGCGCTGTCACGAGAGCTACCGGCCCCATACTCATCACCAGCAAGAATGACCATGTCATGACCCTCAGACTTGTATTTCTGCATCGCATTAATTACAACAACAAACAAAAAAGTTGTAAGAAGTAGTTTAGAAATGCGCGCAGTTTTAGCAAAACATCAATAGTATACTTTTGGTCGATGGCTTGTATATGGACCAAGGTGTCAATGTGTGTGGTTGGATATTAATTCAGTCACTAAGTACTAGAATACAGGTAATTATCATGCAACTTTCAAAATAGACGATCACATACCATGGCCGTGTCAAAAACATAATGCTTCTCCCCGGTAGGGACATGGACGGTCTTGGGACCCACCTCTCCTTCCAAAAGCTTGTTCACAATCCTAATGTTGGCAAACGCCCCCCTCACCACGATCTCGTCGTTGGCACGTCGGCTGCCATACGTGGTGAAGTTCTCGGGCTTCACGCCACGCTCCAACAGATACTTGGCGGCGGGGGTTCCTGGCTTGATGACCCCCGACGGAGAGATGTGGTCGGTGGTGATGCTGTCTCCGAGGTTTAGAAGACAGTAGGCATCTTTCACGGAGGGCGGACCGGGCGGGGTCATGGTTATGTTTTCCAGGTACGCCGGCTTGTGGATGTAGGTGGATTTCGGATCCCACGGGTAGAGCGTCTCTTTTGGGACCACTAAATCATTCCATGCGCCGTTGCCCTCAGTAATGGAACCATACGTGTCCAAGAACATCTCCGACAACACGCTGGACTTGATAAGCTGGTCATCATGTATCATTTCAGTTATACATGAAGGATCTAATAAGTTATCGTATCACAAATCTTATTTTCCATGAAAAAAATTAGTGACACTATTATCGCTTCATCAAAGAAATTTATCTCACATATTAGTAATTAGAGTGAGGCAATTTTGAGCGTGCTTAATTTACCATCAATTTTAATCAGGTTGAACTATACATAATAAATATAGTTAAAACATTGATAGGAATATTGAAGTTATGATACCTGTTCGACTTCTTCATTTGTGGGCCATACATCCTTGAAGTAAACCTCATTGCCATCCTTTCCAATTCCAATAGGTTCGTTCTCAAAATCAATGTCAACCTAAAATTGAACAATTTGTAATTAGCCCTAGTTAACCGTCATGTGAAGGAAAAAGAGGGAGTTAATTATGTGTGAGCATCAAGGTGGGGAAATGTTATGGACTTACAGTGCCAGCAAGAGCGTAGGCAACAACAAGAGGTGGCGAGGCGAGGTAGTTAGCCCGAGTTAGAGGGTGCACACGACCCTCATAGTTACGGTTGCCCGACAAAACAGCAACAGCAACAACATCTAAACAAAAAAATATAAACCATAAAAACAAACTGTTGCATTGGAAAAATATTCAGTGTGCATTGTATTACCGTTATCTACAATGGCATCCGATACAGATTTATGAAGGTCACCGGAGTTTCCGATGCACGTGGTACAACCATATCCGACAAGATGGAAGCCTTGATGGTCCAAATATTCTTGAAGGCCACTGCATGAATAAACGCAACATTTTTTAAGGCCATTCCCCATATATATGCTATATGTTGCAACTGTGATTCCATGTTTCGCTAAAAGGTTACGGGGTGGGAGAAGGACATATATACCTGTGTTCCAAGTATTTAGTGACAACCAAAGATCCAGGGGCTAGGCTTGTCTTCACCCATGGCTTCACCTGAATACAAGTGCTTTTGCATAGTCAAAAGCTGATCGACACCGCCAGAGAAGAGACGGAGCGCCAACGAGTTATCCATACAAATGGAAGATGTGAACACATTATGAAAGAACAGACCTCAAGACCCAATTTGTAGGCTTTTTTTGCTACAAGGCCAGCACCGATCATAACACTAGGATTTGATGAGTTTGTGGAACTGCATACTGCTGCAAGAACCACACTACCATGTTTTATTTCAGCGGGTTGTCCATCGAAGTCAAATTTCACAATTTTATTATGTTCTTCCTTAGGCACCGCATAACCCTGAAATGTTTTCAAAGAAATTACAGGTATTTGGTGACAAATGTCAGATATGAAATTTCAGTCATGTCATCCATTAGCCATATGCGCTAAACCAAAATCTTACCTTGAAACCAACCTCATTTCCCAGGCAAGCATGCCAATCAGATTTCATTGCCTTCAAAGGAACACGGTCATGAGGCCTACAATTTGATTAATCAAACAATACATCATAATGCACCTCCCCACTTGTAGACTAATTATATCACGAAAACACGTGAGGAAGATATCAGAGGAACTAAATATCCTCTCAATATAGGGGAACTATGCACCCAAATTCAAGCATGAGTACTCGAACTTTGGAGCTTCATTATTATTCTATGAGAATAACATATTTAAGACCACACCTCTTTGGGCCGGCAACAGAAGGCTCCACCTTAGCAAGGTCCAGCTTAAGATATGAAGAGTAAACACATTCGGTTTGAGGCTGTCATCATGAACGCAAGTTTGTCGATATTTTAAGTAACATAAAACTCAAATTCAAGCGACGTAATGAAAAAACAAAGAACAAAACCATACCTCATTGCAGTCCACAAACATCTTGTTAGCTTGCAAATATGCTTTAATCATTGATACCTAAATCAGAATGCAATTTTTGATTAATTTGCATAAGGATGCAACCAACTTACCACATAGTATTTTGTATGCATGTTTAAGTGCGTTACAGTTTATCTAAAAGCAATTGAGTGGCTGTCGTGGAGATGTGGTCATGCTTTGGAAATAAACTAGTATCATTTTTTTGTGTGGGGTTTTCTTTAGATAAGTTCATATTTAAACCCTGAATTGACACGAATGACACACAAACAACATTAAACTTCAAAACCATCTAAGTTACAACCCTGAACTTTTAGAACCATGTAGCTTTCAATCCCGACTCTCCTCAAGCCGGCTGGTCAGTTTGACTGGTTTTGAGTAGTTGGCCCACCCAGTCAACATCCACATCAACTTCCATGTCACGAGAAAAGGTCTTGAATATGTAGTATCCTTGTATTTTATAATCTGTTTGGCAAGGAAGTTGGAAACATTCCCAACATGATCATCATTTTAGTGTCCATTCTATATAATTTTTTCAATTGTTTATGTGCACTTCCCTTTTTTGTGAAAATTTAACCAAAAAGGTACTGAAATGTCTTTTCCTTGTATTATTTAACCTATTTTGGCAAAAATGTTAGAAACTTTCCCGTGTTGATTAGCATGGTAGTGATTTTAGAGAAGCTTCTTCATTTTTCTAGACACTTTCATATTTTGGTCAAAATTTGAAGAAAAAAGGTCATGAATGTGCTTTTGCTTGTATTTTTCAATCTGACTGAAAAAATATTTAAGCTTTCGCAGAATGATCAGCATGGTAGTGTCCCTATTAGAGAAGTATTTCAATTTTTTGGACACTTATTTTTTGCCCAAAATATGACCAGAAAAGGTCCTAAATATGTGTTTTCTTGTATTTTTTTAATCTGTCCAGCAAAAAGGTTTGAAATTTTCCCAGAATGATCAACGTGATAGCATTCATTTTCGAGAAAAAATTCAATTTTATTGAACAATTTTATTTCGGGTCAAAATTTGATCAAAAAACAGTCTTGAATATGTATTTTCGTATTTCTAATCTGTTTGGCAAAAAGTTTGAAACATTCTAGAGCTGATTAGCATGGTACTGTTTTGTTAGAGAAGCTTTTAAATTTTTCTGAAAACTTCCATATTTTAGTCAAAATTTGAACAGAAAAGGTCCTGATTTTTTTCTTCTATTTCCAATCTGATTGACAAAACGTTGAAATTTTTGAAGATGATGAGCATGGTAGTGTTTCTGTTAGATAAGGATTTCAAATCTTTTTACACTTATTTTGTGCACAAAATTTGACCAAAAAAGGTCATAAATATGTAATTTCCTTGTATTTATAATATGTTCGGCAAAAAAGTTTGAAACTTTCCAAGAATAATCAACATGGTAGTTTTCATTTTAGCGAAAGGTTTCAATTTTTTTGGACAGTTAAAATTTTGGTTCAAAATTTGACAAAATCAGTCCTAAATATGTATTTTTGTTGAAGTTTGAAATTATGACATAATTGTCATTATGGTAGTGTTTAATTTACATATTCAATTTGTTCTGAATACTTTCATTTTTTAGGTAACAAGAGTGGGCTGGTGACGTGGCAGCTGATGTAAACGCTGATTGGGTGGGTCAACCTATCAAAACCAGTCAAACTAACCATAAGTTAGTTTGAGGAGAGTTAGGGTTTAAATGTGCATGGTTTTGTTAAGCGTTTTTTTTATCTTAGATGGTTCTAAAGTCCAGGGTTGTTTCTTCGATATTCGTGTCAATTCAGGGTTGAAATATGGACTTCTCTGCATAAAAAAAGAAACATGGACTTCTCTCTTCTTACATAGCTTTTTGTTTGTAGGTCAGTCAATGGGCTAAGAAAAAAACTAAACTGGCAATAGCCACAAAAACCAAACCCCAAATTACTCATGTCTTTTGTGAAGAGCTAGCTCCAACCAAAGAAGCTTTTAGCTTTCTTCTGTGAACCGCTATGATTTTCTCATGATATCAGTTTGACCACCAATGTCGTACTTATTTAGCTATCAACAAATAAACATGTACTTCCTCTGTCCCAAAATAAGTGTCNNNNATTTTGTACTAAACTAGTACAATTTTTATACTAGATCATCGACACTTATTTTGGAACGGAGGGAGTATATAATAGGTTAAGAGTAGTAGATAGTGGAACATACCGTTTCATCACTTCGACCTATCTGTTTGAGGTAATCTAATGCCACTTGATCTACAGGGAAAAATCCCATGGTAGCTCCATATTCCGGAGTCATGTTTGCGATTGTGGCCCTGGCAGGCAAAGGGATGCTGCCCACACCCTCACCTGAAGGTTACCGGAAAAAGAGAAACCACTAGGTAAATATGACCGATTTATACGAACACTGGCGCTATTTAGCATGAACGCCTACCGTAGAATTCAATAAATTTGCCAACAACACCATGCTTTCTTAGCATTTGGGTCAAAGTAAGGGCAAGGTCTGTAGTAGTGACACCATCTTGTAACTTTCCGGTGAGCTCTAATCCTACTACACCTGGTAAAACCATGCTCATTGGCTGCATATGGTAATAATATATGGTCAGATGCAGCTAAATGTTAACTAATAATATTCAAATTTATCATTATTATATTGCTGAACTTATAGTGTGCTTGGCTAGAGAGACCTCCTCATCTGAGGATGGATTGGTCGCATCATCACTACATGGTTGTTGATTTTTTGTGGTGTAACTCAATCAATCATTTCAATATGAATCGATACATATTTTATAACATATAAATCACATATTAGAGAATTTATCAGTCTAAGTCGTACCTTGACCAGTTAAAATACGCCCTTTATTTCATAAAGGAGGGAGTATCATCTAATAAGACCAAGTATGGACATATTTTGCTGACCTTCCTGAGTTTTAGTCGCGTGTGAGCGGACAATAGTATCCCAAAAAGAAACCATAGTGAAACAAGAAGATCATTCTTAAGAGCACACAGTTTCCACTTGAAATTTACCTGCCCAAGCATTGCAGCCATTGCTTCGATACCACCCACTCCCCAACCTGCAACACCGAGACTATTAATCATAGTGGTGTGAGAATCAGTGCCAACCACGCTGTCAGGGTACAAGACACCATCTGCTTTGAAGACAACTCTGGAAAGGTACTCAAGATTGACCTGAAATTTGTGTTACAAAACCAAACATGAGTACAAATATTTGTTCTGACACGAGACTTATTAGCCGTACAGAAAATGACCCCTGGATCCAGATCATTTACTTGATGAAGGATCCCAGAACCAGGGGGCAGAACCAGCATATTGTTGAAAGCAGACGATGCCCACTTGAAGAAACTAAATCTTTCTTTGTTGCGGCTAAACTCCAGGTCCATGTTTTGTTTCAATGCATCGGCACACTTGGCTACATCCACCCGCACTGAGTGGTCAATAACGAGATCCACCGGGACCTGCAATACTCCAAATGAAAGATATGTATTGGAAAACAAAGTTCAAGATAAACAAAATATGTGTTCTATATCTTCGGCTACTTGAAGTGATTTTGCTATGATACAGAACAAACTGATAGAATATAACTTTTTGGATAACAAAGATGGCAGATGTGTACCAGTGGATTGATCTTTTTGGCATCGCTGCCTAACTCCGCTATCACATCTCGTATCGCTGCAAGATCTACAACGGCTGGCCCCCCAGTGTTGTCCTAAAGAGTAAGGTCACTCATAAGAAAAATGCATTAAGAAACATGGGGAATCTTGTGTAATGTGTCAGTTCAATACCATAAGAACAAGCCGTGCTGGCTTGAAAGGTATCTCGGCAAGCTCTGGGGATGTGTTCTCCCAGTCGATGATTTTCCTGACATCACTCTCCGTAACTTGGAAGTCGTCACAGTTGCGGACAGCTGATTCTAGAAGAATACGGATTGAGTAGGGAAGCTTATCTGACAAAGCAGAAAGGGAAAATACTTGTCAGATTTTTTTTGTTGCAAATCTTAAAAAAGTATATCATTTACAATAAATAAGTATGCAAAATAAAGATCTAACTAAGGGCAGGTCAAATGATACAAATTGACACTTTGTGGATGCGAAGTATATTGGCAAGTGAAATGTTAGTGCAAAAATCTAGCTCTATCAAGAAGAGGCAATGAACTACTTCATTCTTTTAAAGAAGTAGACGTTTTGTGGAACAACCGTCTTGTTCAACGTAGACGTTTGTTTATTTAAGCTGGACTGAAACATTTTAATTTTTTAGAAAAGGTGGATGACCCCGGCCTCTGCATCATGCATGCAGCCACAACTGGGCTGAAGCATGGGTGCAGTTGTTTGGCAAACTGGCTTTTTATCTACTCTAGTAATTAATGACATCTACTATCTTGCTCAACGGATCATACAAATTCCAAATTTATATATACAGTCATTAACATCATGATTTGGATTAGGATACTAATTAATGACATCTACTATCCATTAGCTTTGCGTAATTTTTCCTTGAATATCCATGCACGTGCAGTGCATGAGTTGTCTGACGACAAAGAGGTTAAATATTGTGAAGTATGATTATCAGTCTCTGAAACGTCTCACAATTGTTTACGGGGGTTGCATGCAATTGGAATTTAGCTGTACCGGCAAACGTGCATTGTGCGTTCCCGGTTGCTAGTAGTACGAATAAAAACTCCACATTGTGTGCGACGATAGAGGAGGAGAAAAGTCAAGCAAATAAATGAAAAATAGAAGCAGAGTCATTACCTATCTTTGGATCATTCAGTGCAGGAATGCTGTAGAACTTGCCATATTCTCCACCACCAGGCTTAGGGAGGCTGGTCAAGCACTTGGCGTAGGGATTGGTTGCTGCATGCAAAGACAAACAACAAATGATTAATCCATTACCGTGTTTGATACTTAATGTTCTGGTAACGATTTACCAATTATTTTCTTGTGCATGCCGTGAGAGTAATAAAATAAATAAACTATGGCTAACGTGAGATTATTTGGATTTCTATCCTAGAAAATACCATGTGCGTTCTTGCGGGAATCGACGCAATATATTTCAGTGATTTAATTGTACGGATCATTCATAGATGAATTAATAGTATATAAGCTAAAATTAAAAAATAAATATTATATTTTGTATTTGTATATAAATGGCATAATATAATGGAAAACTTTTTCCATGCATGTTGAGTAGACCTTTAATAAAGTGACATGTGTGACGAGATGGGATGTGTGCATGTAATCAACTAATAATGAAAAACAGCGAAGGACACTACGGGCATGGCCTAATGTGTGGTGGGCGGCGACGTTGCCGGCAAAGGGAAAGACGATGGACACGAAAAGGAATGGTTAGATGGTTAAAATTGGGATTAACTAATGATGATATTGCTAACATAGCTAGTTAGATGGTTAAACTTGGAGGCACATTGTATTTTCTAAGGTTATTGCCTTATTGAGTTAACATTGTTAGATCCACCATTGGGGCGAGTAAGGGTATTCGCCTCGGGTATTTGATGGCAATGCCGGCTACATCCACTGTGCAGTGACCAGCAGAAGCAGCTCTATAGTTGCACGACGCCTCGGCAAACCTCATTCTCTGGTCTGGCACTATTATCAATAGCGATGATATTTTTCTTTTGCTAAAGTTCGCCCTACCTCAATTTTTTTTTCCTTCACCACTGTTTACGGCGATTGTTGTCTAATTGCGCTGGTTCTTTGGAGTCTTAGCACTGTGGTTTTTCGACTGTTTACTATAAGATTTGTCCGATCTTGATGACGAAGAGCGATGCTGGTGGCACATCTTTGGCTAGCTACGGTGCTTGTAGCCGCCCCTAGCTGGTCTACGGACATAGATTTAATTTTGGTTACTCCTCGCGTTTTTTGTACTGTCATGATGTTTGATGAATATATCAAAAACAATATCCATCTATAAGAACATGTACAAATAATTCAGAAAATTTTCAAACTTTAAAATTCATCTTTTGAATTTTTCAAGGAAAGTGCTCCATAGAGCCTGAGGACGTAAATGCCTCACTGCCCGCTTCTACACTAATCAAAGTCAACCGGAGAAACCTACCAACCCGGTGCGTTGCTGAAGATAACACACTAGCGGATGGGATTCACAGCTACAGTATCGTGTATATTACCTCTACAGAGCTACAGCCGCAGCCGCTCCGACGACCAGCAGGTGCTCGCGCGCGTACCTGGAGCCGCTGCCGCTCCCTCTACGGCGTTGCCACAGGGAGCGGCAGCAGGTTGCCGACGCCCCTGCGGCGCCAAGAAGCCGCCGCGGCTTTGTCGAGTCCCTGGTCCAAGAGACCTTCCCTGCCCCAGCTTCTCCACCACCACCGCCGCCAGCGCATGCGAGCATCGTCGGGAGCAACGAGGAGGAGAACAATCCAGAAAATCCCCAGCTGGAGGACGCGGGAAGGAGGAGCGGAAGCAAGGGTGGGACTGGGAGGACGTGATGGTGGTGCTGAACCAGTGGCCGTGGGGAGTTTGGAGTCCAGCCGTGGACGCCATGGGAGGATCTCCGGGAGAAAACGCACCACGCCACCACGGGAAAGCAGTGGAATCGTAAAAAACCAATCCCTTAAAAACCAAAGAAAACTAATGGAAGAACCCATGTGCAATATCCATATGCACGAATTTATACGCGACATGAGTGCCACACGTGGTATTATTCCTCATCGACCGGTTATTGGTACGTACGTGACCCATCAATTCAATTGATGTGCATGTGATATTATTACTGTCTAATGGTTATACTAGTACATTATAGTACTAACGTGATAATAATTTTATACGAATAACAGTTGGTACGAATGTGTACAATGTAGGTAAAATCTGATGCTAGAAAAGTCTTAGACAGGAGTCCAAACAGTACAACATATAAGCTAAGGGAATTTCCTAAAACCAGCTTTAGTAGAACCACTGGGCTCTACCTCTATAATCACTCGAAACGAATGAGGACAGAGGGGAATTAGAAGCCACCCTGACTTATTCTTATAGTAGAAACTCCAGACTGAGATTCGAACCAGGGCTGGCGACATACCCATTAGATGTGTCTACCAGTTGGCCCCGATCTGACTCTCCTATAACTACTTTAGAAAATGTATTTTTTTAATTCTAATACATGAGATCCTTAAGGATGCTTAGCATTGCACCACTTTAAGTATTCCTGCTCTCCGGTTCTTGCTGTTCACTTAGGGCATCTCCAAAGGCATCCTCTACTCTTGCTTCATTGTCCGTCTATACATGGTCGTCCAAATGGGGGATATCACAGACACATTCAGTCGTGCCCACCGACAAATGATGTGCGTGGTTCGGTGAATGGCCTTGGAGATGCGCTTACAACCAATCCACATTGTTCATGCCCTTACACATAAGGTCGCCTTTGCCCGTGAACATGCACGAAGATATATCAGTCATAGTTCAGTTGTATTGAGAAGGTAACCCACTCTCATAAAATACTTGGGTCTCCCGCTCTCAGTATGGAAGCTAAAAATTGTGGACTTTCAATTTCACGAGGATAAAGCGGCGTCCAAGTTGGTCGCTTGGGACGGACAAAATATCACCGCTATTGGGCGTGCAAACCTTGTCAAGTCTGTGCTTTCCTCCAAAACAACGTTCTTCATCACCCCCCTTATAGTACCACCCGGCACGCTACAAAATCTCAACAAGCTTGAGCGAGCCTTCCTTTGGGAGGGTGCGGACAAAACTTCTGGGGCCAAATGCGAAGTGAATTGGGAAACGGTCCGTCGACCGCTTGAGTATGGGGGGCTTGGTGTGCTCAACACAGACAAATTTGCAAGGGCGTTGCGCTTGCGATGACTTTGGTTTGAGTGGAAGGAGCCAAATAAGCTTTGGATTGGCTCGGGCAACCCGTGTGATGAGACTGATCGGGACTTCTTCTATGCCTCCACGACCATTACTGTTGGCAATGGTGCCCGCACATCTTTCTGGGATGCTCCTTGGGTGCACGACAGGAAACCGAAAGACATTGCCCCATTAGTCTTTGAGGCTTCCAAAAGGAAAAATTGGAATATTAGGGAAGCCCTAAAGGATGACGCCTGGATCTCTAAAATCAACACCTCGACCAACTTCTCTTTTGCACACTTCCGGGAGTTTGTTGAGCTCTGGACTACCATTCGTGATTTCCAACTTCAGGAAGGCATTGATGATGACATCTCCTGGAAACACACTGCAAGCGGCCTCTACTTAGCGGCCTCTGCCTACAAGGCCCAATTCCTTGGCCTGACTCACTCTCCTATGTTGGATACGGTTTGGAAGGCTTGGGCGCCGTCTAAAGTCAAAAATTTTGCTTGGCTGGCCATGCAGAACAGGGTTTGGACCGCGGACCGGCTGGCCAAGCAGGTCTGGCCAAACTGTGGCCCTTGCCCTCTTTGCAAGCAGGTGCAGGAGTCCGTCGACCACCTTCTCTTCAGGTGTAGGTTCACGATCAGAGTTTGGGGCATGATCAAGGCATGGATGCAGCTTCATCACCTTGACATCTCTTCCTGGCACCTCTTTCGGTCCACTAAGGAATGGTGGATTGGGCTCTCTGATAACTCCGTGCCAAATAGAAAGGCCATGGCCTCCCTTGTCATGCTAGCCTCCTGGACCATCTGGAATGAGCGAAATACTCGCGTCTTCCGTAAAAAAAACGCGCCGCCGATGGTTCTCCTAGATAATCTCAAGAAGGATGTGGCACTGTGGGTGGCAGCAGGAGCAAAAAAATTGGGGTCAATGATGCCGCGAGAGTAGTTGTTTTTGTTCCCTAGGGATGTTGTAATTCATTCAAACTATTTCTCCTCTTATTTAATATATGAGGCAAATCTTTTGCCTCTGTTTCAAAAAAAAAAATGCCAACATGATTGTGCAACATTTTGTCCCAATAATTCTAGACTAGATGGGAGAGGTCATCATGTGACCGCTGCGTACCAGGAGGACCACGCCACGCACCGGATGATGAGCGACGCTGCGTGGACGCCTAAAGTGCTGGATTTTGTTGCACCAGGATAGACAAATATATAGTCGGAGTTTCTAGTCTATAGGTAAATAATAAGTATGAAAACATCATATCATCCCCTGAATTTCTGGCATAGCTCTTTGCTACGTACAGTACAAGCTTAAATCCATTTTTGGCCGTCACTGCAACGCGCAAGTACTGGTCCCGGCCCCGAATGAATCAAATAATCCATTTTTGGCCACGCATACTGAAAGCATGAGCTGTCCTCTTGCGCTAGCCAACACATGCGCCTGTTCTTCTCTTCAGCTTAAGATTTGAGATGGCTGAGAGTTGGCTTGGCACGGGTGGATCCCAACGTGGCCCTCGCTGCATTTTGCAAGCCCATGAGTGGTTGGCTACATGTCAACAGGTGCAATGATTTGTCGAGCCATTGCAGTTTGTACCATCTTTCTACCGTACGAGAGTTTGCAATGTCAGTGGAAAATGCAAGGTGTCATTAAATGACGTCATTATTATACAATTTCTCTTGTAGAGAACTCTCTGTTATCAGTAAAAAAACATCGACCAGAAATCCTGCACCCTTAGAGCATCTCCAGCCACGCCCCCAACAGGCCCTCCAGACCCCTTTTTTATCGCCGGCGCTAAAAAAATGGCCCAATCGCGTCCACAAGACCTTGTTTTCCGCCGGTTTGGGTCGAAATTGGCGCCGGCGGACCCAGGCCGAACCCAGCGCGTCGGGGGACGCCTGGGGGCGCCGGGCGAAAGAAATTTGACGCGAAAATAATCCACGCCAAATTCTTCCCGCGTGGACCCGCTGAGTCAGCGAGACCGGGCGCCCCGAGAACCTTCGTCCTGACCGGGCGCCCCCTCCACAGTCCGCCGCGGAGCGCCGCGGCGAGATCGCGTGCATCTGGGCGTCCTTGCCGGAGGAGG
>CBMN010348410.1:0-14212 GCA_000582825.1 Hordeum pubiflorum | reverse complement strand
GATAGATCTTGCGTGTGCGTAGAAACTTTTTTGTTTCCCATGCAACGTTCCCCAACACACCCCCGTCACAATGTCTCTTGAACAAAAGAGATAACCGGTCCTTCAATGCCAATGTGAGAACTAGGTGTGCCAAGGAAATCAATGTGAGAACTAGGTGTGCCAATGCTATGTCATTGTGAGAACTAGGTGTGCCAAGGAAATCATGCCAAATCCACAAGTCCTTCAATGCCAATGCTTCAAGTATGATGGTGTCCTCTTTGGTGTGACATTGGTAGTGCCCAGACAATTTTTTCAGTCAGTTTTGCCAGTGCATACAATCAACTGAACCGAAGATACCTAGGAAACCTCTTGATTCTCCAATCGCCAATAATTTTTCCGTGTCCTCCAAAGTTGATTCTCTCAAGTAATCCGGTCCAAACATGACATTCACACAACATACTCAGTTGTCCGAAAGAATCCTTCCTCAGCTTGAAGTAGCCATCAGCCTCCTCCAAGACATTCACTATGCGCAACAAAAAAAATTCTGCTCATCCGAACACGACATCGAAAAACCCTTCAATATATTTTAGGTTCCATTTGAAATAGTCCTTTTAGAGAAGCCTTGCTCAAGTGATCCTATCTTGGGGAACAACTCTCCTACCCTTTATCAAATCCTCGAAGTTCATAACATGTTCCTCTTGCTTCTCTAGTTCTTTCTCGATGCTCATCATCATCATCATATTTTAACAATTAACACAGCAGGAGAGGCTCCTACCATTGCTCCATTAAAAAATATGTACAAGGTGAAATTACATGGCACAAGGGCCTAGATAGTAAAGGTTGTCTATAACAAGAAAAGTTCTAAACTTATTTAAAAGAGAAGAAGAGAAAGTTTGGATGAACACAGAGAATTCTAGTTTCACTCTATAACTAAAAATTTCAAGGTCAAACTTATGTGAACGAAGCCAATCTTGCCTTGAGACTGGCACCCCCTCAAAATAGCATATGTTTCTTTGTTTCCATATGTTCCAGGCTGATAAGATCATAATTTCTCTAAATAGAGGATGGTGCCATGCATGTCGATGAGGAAAGATCAATCATCTCTTGAATCTGCAAATTTTGATCCCAAGATATTCCCAACATGTCCCAGCAACTTGAGCTGAAATCATAATGGAACAAAAGGTGTTTGTATCTATCCAGGTCCTGGGAATTGCAAAGCATGCACGCATGATCATCTCCAATTTGGAATTGCCTCCTTCAAAGCATGTCCCTTGTGTTGATTCTGTCAATAAACATAAGCCAAGCAAAGACTTTGTGACGAAGAATGCATTTCGTTTTCCATATATCTGTGATATGTTTTGGAGCTTGACAATTTCTAAAAATGAACTTGTAGAATTTCCTTGGTCGATAGACTGTATCACCCTAGCAAAGCATCCACTCATTAGTTGCCAAATGGTTAAGTTGGAGAATATTGATTGATGCCATCAGGGAGTCCAGCTATGTTCTTGCTTCCATAGATAAAGGCAATGCAAAATGAATTTCTAGGTGGGGATGAGAGTGAAAATCAGCTAATGAAATATCCTCATTGTGAGCAAATGAGAATATGTGCTGGTGAGAGTTCGTGACAAGCTCGTTTTCATGCCAAAGGTCTTTCCACAGGAAAACCGTATCCCCAACAGTAGGAATACAAGTAGCGATTCCTCTATAACGTTCATTAAGGAAGAAACATTCCTCCCCCAAAAGGAGCCATAACTTTGCTTTGCATGTGGGGGTGTTGAGTCATAATATGTGTTCCAAACCAACATAACCCAGGGCACATCAGCCTTGCGCATAAATTTATTAAGGAATTTTGAAAAGTATAGCTTTAGTTTGAACCCTTAGATAAATTATACCGAGACCACCTTTTTGTTTAGGGTGATAAACCAGGTCCCATATGTTGCCAGTGAATGTGTTTTAGCATCTCGATCAACCACTTTCCTCCATAATCAGTGTCTCCGAGCACGATCAAATGCATCAATGAGATTTAGGGGTATTCCGAGGACACACGTGGCAAAGGAAACAATTGAGGAGAGTGCTGAATTTATGAGCTTCAGACCCTCACCATACGGGAGCCAAATGGCCGTTGCCGTAAGATTCCTTTCAATTCGATCAATCAAAGTCATTAAGTCCCACATGGTTGGTCGTGTAGTTCCAAGAGGTAGATCGAGATACGTGAAGGGTATCGTCCCAATTTGGCAACCCAAGATCGCAGGTAGATCAAACATTTTTTGTTCCGACACATTAATTGGCAAGATTTGGGATTTGGAGTAGTTTATTTTGAGGCCAGTGGCTCGGGCATAGGGATCAAGGAGGATCTTGATGGTCTGGAGCTCCTGTTGGGAAGCATGCAACACAATTAATATGTCATCTGTGTATTGAATGATTGGGAAGTCTTCCGAAGCAAGCTGATCTATAGGTAATTGTAGTAGTCCTTAAGACCATGCTCGGTTACATCATCATCATCATCATCATCATCATCATTTCAACATCTTCGTCGTCCGAATCCAAGAATTGAGGAACTTTTGGTATATAAATTCATTAAGGTACTTGTTCCCATACTAATCATCCTACATATACATTATTTTCCTACAAATGAGCTGAAGAATAAAAAAATGCTTGGAAATTTCATCGAACACATAGAGCGTGAGGAGTATGTCCTGAGGAGCTGGACGTACCAAGGCGGCATTTGGTGGCGGTGATCTTGTCCACGGATGGCGATGTTGTGGGTTGGTGCCTACGGTGGCAGCGCTATCAGTTGGGAACGACGACAGAGCTAGGGTGGCGGTGGAGTTATGGTGACGGTTGTACGGACGAGGTAGAAAAGAGGAGAGAAAGAAGGCACATGGGGCTAGGGTAGGGAAGACTTGAAGAGATTTGGGATGGGCCCCTCCCGTCAGTATGACGTTCAGGTCTCCCCATTTCTGTCCCACATATAGACTGGGTGTTTGCGGCATCGGACAACTAGAAGTATATGGACGGTTTGAGGTATCCATGGGTGGCGATTTGTACTGGATAGTGATTGGGTGAAAGGACAGAAATCATCTCTGAAATATGCCGGCACAAACATGTGTCTGGCAGGCCACATTCTTTGTAGGTGTTCTAGTTCTTTGCATTCATACCTCTCTAACATTTTCTGCCAACCTTCTTCAAATGCTTGAATGGACATTGACTCCATGATGACTGATATAATTGATTCTTCCATCCCTGGTCTAGTGGACATGTGTGCTCACATGTTTTCTCTTCAAATTTTCAGTATGTGCCAAATGCACAATCTGTGTTTTGCATCAGGGAATGAAAGTAGTATGGCTACCTTCATTGTTGTGTCTTGGTCTGTCAAGAGATCTAGTTTCTTCCAATCCATGACCTCAATGAACATGTCAAACATCCAGTGAAAAGTTTTAGCAGTTTGATCTTTCAACAACACCCACCCAAACACAATAGTTCTCACATGCCCATTTATTCCAATAATGGGAAAATGGCAAGTTATATTTGTTTATCCAATCTTGATCTCGCATCTATCTAGAACAAGCTAATGCATGTCTTAGTTGCATCAGTTTAACTTCTTTAACATATTCCAGAATGTTTAATCGAAGCTTCTCAACAAAATTTAGGGTGCACTCTACGTTTGTGTTCTTCTTTCTCCATTTTTCTAGCTGGTTCAAGTTCGACAAAACCTTCTTCCTGAATGTTACATTCCTAGAATGCCTCTTAGCTTCCTAAAAATTCTAGTTATCATGTAAGGCTTTATCATATTCTCATGCAACAACTTAGATAGAACAACCTCCTCTTCTGTCATGAACTTGCAACTAACAGAGAACTTGGTCAGTGAAGGTGTGGTCACTAACTCATGGTTGTGCTTGATACGTCCATTCTGCATCATGATTTCCTACTGTTATTTATACCGTTTTAGAGATTTATTTCACTTTATGATGCAATTATAATGGCTTTTATCTCTTCATATGCAAGATATACATGAAGAGGGAGATTGACATCAGCTAGAATTCTGAGCCGGGAAAAGCTACAATAGAGATTACTATTCTCCGGAGTTCCAAATGACACGGAAATTTACAACGAATTATTTTGTAATATATATAAAAATACTGGAAGAAAGAATTACCAGAGAAGACCATCGGTGGGCCCACAAGGCAGGGGCACGCCCTACCCCCCAGGACAAGCCCAGGTGCCTTGTGGGGCCCACAGAGGCCCTCCGGTGCCTATCTTCTGCTATATGAGGCCGTTTGCCCTAGGAAATAATAAAAAGAAGATTTTCGGGATAAAGCGCCGCCGTCACGAGGTGGAACCTGAGAAGGAGCACTTTTGTTCTCCAGCGGAGTGATTCTGTGGGGGAAACTTCCCTTTGGGTGGGGAAAATCGAAGCGATCGTCATCACCAACGCTCCTCTCATCGCGGGAGGACTCATCTCCATCAACATATTCACCAGCACGCTCATCTACAAACCCTAGTTCATCTCTTGTATCCAATTATTGTCTCAAACCTCAGATTGGCACCTGTGGGTTACTAGTAGTGTTGATTACATCTTGTAGCTGATGCTAGTTGATTTATTTGGTGGAAGATTATATGTTCAGATTGTTTATCATATATTTATCTTCTCTGATCATGAACATAAATATGATTTGTGAGTAGTCCCATTTGTTCTTGAGGACAGGGGAGAAGTCTTGCTATAAGAAATGGTGTGAAGATGGTATTCGTTCAATGTTTTTATGATGTGTTGTGTTGTTCTTCCTCTAGTGGTGCCATGTGAACGTCGACTTTGACACATTACCATGCTTGGGCCTAGGAGAAGGAATTATGGGATTTGTTAGTAGATGATGTTTTGTAGGAGTGACAGAAGCATAAACCCTAGTTTATGAGCTATTCCGTAAGGGGTTATTTTGGGTCCGTATGGTTCATGCTATGGTTAGATTTATCTTAATTCTTCTCTTGTAGTTGTGGATGCTCGCGAGAGGGGATAATCATAAGTAGGTTGTTTGTTCAAGAAAGAACAACACCTTAGCATCGACCTACACACATAACAAATTATCAAAGCAATGAACATGAGTTAATGAATCGTGGTGAAAGTAACTAGACTTAATTTGGACAAAGTGCTTAATGCACAAAATATTTCACATAATATTATGTTCAATGTACATACTTTACTTCAAATAGATCATATATTCTTGTAAGTACAAGGTGCAGGCACTGGAAAAAGAATGTAATGAACATGTAGCCATCTAGAATGATTCAGACCATTCTAGAATAATATGCCCAGTTCAATTATTCAGCTGGCATTTTTCTGTTGTGCTTATATGAAGAAAAGGATTTCAAGCAACAGTGGAAAAAGTCAAGGCGATCTCAGTCCAGTCTGGTCCAAAGTTTAGAGTTCCAAACTTTGAGATCTCAGCATGGAAAATGGATATGGTGACTGAAGTAACCAGTCGGTCCAGTCTTGTGTTACATCCAGATTTGACTATGGTTGGTCTTCTGGAATTCGAGATTGAGCATGACCCTATCAAATTTGGTTTCCATTTTCAAGAGAAGATGTTATCTATGAATAATTGCCGGTATTGGCTCAATTTCTACTCCAGCTGTACAAAAAGGATATGCAAAGATGAGAGAATGAGTAATCAGATGCCTTTTGTTACTCTGATGTTCATATTTAGAACTAGATAGAGGGAAAGACAGTTGCTAGCTCATACTACTTGAGACTGAAGGTCATTAGGACTTAAATTTACTGTATAGTACCTCATATGAAGGCATGTAGTTTTCGTATATACATGTACAGAGATGTTTCTGGGTAAAGCTGGAGCTATGAATCTAAGCTTAGCCTTTTTTCCATAAGCTTACCACGGACCGGAGTATCCCTGGTTTTAAAACTTCCAGAGCTCCATAAATAGAAATGACAAAGTAATAGTACTAATAAGGTGAATTCGAAACCAGATTCATAGGGTGATTTGGGCCTTTTCTTTCTAAGTTGTATTTTGTTTAGATTAAACTTTTCCCAGTCCCTTCAGCCTTACCGAGGCATTGGTTAATGTGAAGCCCGAAACAAATTTGATTGCGTGTGTCACATGTCCTCCTTGATTAACGTGTGCCCTTCACATGTAACCATTTATTGTAGGAAACAACAAGAGCTCGGCAACTATTCACTACATTTGGAAGAAATGCACACATAACAAAGAAGCTATTGCGAGCGCATAGATGAAGACCAGACAGAGAAGTAGCCAAGCATGAGAAACATTATCATCATACTTTATCTTCTTGTATTTCAGGTGGCACTTAGGTTTGAAGAAATGGACATGGTGATTGATAGGAAGGGAGTTGAGTGGGCGTAGACATAGGACTTTGTGAACAAATTTTTAAAAACCTTTCGTTTCAATACATGGTCAGAAAACTTTCCTCTGTGTTGTATATAAAAAATCTAGCAACAAATATGGACTTCGATTATTTTTTACATGTCTCTTTGTGGTTCAAATTATGTTTAGTGGGTAAGCATATATCGATCGAATTATGTTCAGCTTCATGTACCATTATCATATTTTAGTACGACTTTGTCCTTCTTTTCTTCATATTCCTAACTAGATATTCTTTTGCCTTACTCCCTTTGATGAGTTATCGCAATGAATTCAGGCTTGGAAAATACATGAAGCATTCATTTGAATTGTTTGGTTAATACAAAATATGATTTTTCAAAGAAACAACACACTGCGCATGAGTGTTTTCAAGCCATACAAAAAGCAAGACACGCATCGTAAACGCTAACATATGATGCCATCGTAAACGCTAACATATCACATCAGAGAAACACCCACAACCCACGGGTAATCAACTAGTATACATAGACAGAGAACACGCAAGCACAGGAGATGATAGTGTTTAGACAAGTCGCAGACCTACACCGTGCAAAACGACGGCCATGGGATGCATTAACTGAACGTGCCACCAACAGTGCTCGAACACTGTTCTTGTCGCCCTCGTGTCACCTACAACTTTGGCAAGCCTTCTCATTCGCACAACAATGGGAAAAGAGCACACGACCCCGTGGCTCTGCAGACGAGATACGGGTACAGTTAACGTGTAGAATTAAGATCTGCAAAGGTAGAAGCAATTCAGGCACCAGCATCGTCCATTCATTCTAATGCACAAATAAACAACCTTAATAAAGGAGTAAATAGTAATACTCACAACGTCGTGAGCCCGAGCAAGGGGCAAATGGCCACCAAGTTCCACGAGTGGTCGAACACCGCCGGCGCTCCCGGAACCAGGACGGCGTCGATGAGGTAGAGAGTGAGGCGGTCGCTGTAGAAGACCGTGTTGGTCACCCTGGCCTCGACCGCCGTCGTGAACGACGGCGGCGACGAGGCGAGCTGCATCGTGCCTCCGACGTCGCAGATGCTTAGCACGCCGTAGCCCCAGCGGCCCCCGTCGAGCGTCCGCACCTCGATTGGCCCGCGGCTGTGGATCAGCCAGAGCTCCACCTCGGCGGATCGCGCCGCCAGCCCGTGGTGGAGAAGAAGCGCCGCCTGGCCGCCGGCGGCGAGGTTGCGGAACCGCGGGAGGAACGCCTTCACCACGTCGTCGCCCGGGCAGAATACTGTGAGCCCCGCGTCGCTCTGCTCGCGGAGCACCTGGCCCACGCCGGCCGTGGCGGCGACGAGGCCGGCGAAGGCACCGCACCCGTTCTTGGACAGGATCTGCTCGATCGCCATGTCCCCCGGCGGCGTCGCCTCGGGCGGTTGTCCCTCGGTACAGGGGACGAGCAGGAGGGGAAGCAGGATGGTGTAGGAGGCGACGGCTCCGGCGAGCGGCATTGTGCTTGATTCCCCTGTTCGTCCAACAATAATGGAGGTACGGTGGACAGGGTTTCTCTCGACTGGTGTTTTGGCTCGGCCGAGTTCTTTCAACGGCTCAGGGCAGGCCGTGGGGGGAGAAGGGTTTTTGGCTTTCAGGCCTTGATTGCAGTTCTGTTTTTGACTGTGCCCATCCATGTGCAACGCCCCGGTTGCCATTTTCTCCTTGCTGGTAGCATGGCAAGAAATGGTGGGCTGTATGGCGTTGTGACAGAAGCTGTGGCCATGGCTGACTGAGGAAACTGTACACCCGTGGCCATGGATGGTGGCAACTTTGCAAGGATGCAGTGGGGTGACCTACCAAGCCTTGGGACTTTCCACCAAGCTTCGTGTGCGGTGAGATTTGATGCGTCCTGGTATGCTACACACGTGAGTTACCGTGGATTTCGCTTTGAGCAATGATATTTAGCGCCTTGCGTTAAGTTGATCCAAGCAGACATAATGAATTTCGGTTTGAACCAGAGTTAACATTTGGACTGGGGGCGTATACAGCTGGACTGGGGGCGCCGGCCCGCCATTCGAAATTTTAAATTCATGCAAACACATGCACATAAATCATTACGCGTAAAAAACGAATAGCGCATACAAATAAAAATAAAATCGTACACAAAGTTGCATAGTTTAACCATAAAATTTATCTGGAGTGCATAGTTGAAAAATTAATACTCCCTCCGGTCCTTTTTTACTCCGTATACTAGAATTGTGTCAAGTCAAATTTTACAAAGTTTGACCAAATATATATTAAAAATATTAACATCTACAATATCAAATATACATTCCATGAAACTATATTTTGTAATGAATCTAACAATATTGATTTGGGATTGTGAATGTTGATACATTTTTCTATAAGTTTGATGAAAGTAGAGATACTTCGACTTCGGACAAAACTAATATGCAGATTAAAATACATAGTTCATTGATTTTTCAGCGTGGGTCCAAATATGCTCCACGAAATCATTAAGTAGTTGTGTATACATCTGTTGATCTCGAAGTTGTCGATGCATCTCTAGAAAGTTGACAACATGCTTCAAATCTTGGTCTGGGAGACGGGTCTGAACTCCGGGCTTCTCAAAATTGCATGTCTGGGCTGCCCTTTCGCGCTCATCCTTCACAATCAAGTTGTGCAAGATTACACACCATGGTATCGGCTGACAAAGTGTCTCTTGTTCCCACAACATTGCAACTCCACAAACAATACCCCAACGAACTTGAAGCACTCCAAATGCGTAGTCAACATCTTTCCTAGCACCTTTTTGCATTTATTCAGAGAGACATTGTTTTCTACCTTGGGGATTGGATATAGTCTTCAAGAGCGCCGCCCACTCAGGATATATACCATTGACAAGATAATACCCCATTTTATAGTTGTGCTCATTGATGGTGTAGTTGCTCGTCGGAGCATCCCTATCCCAGTGTCTCTTGACCAAAAGAGATCACTCGAGCACATTAATGTCATTATGAGAACTAGGTGTGCCAAGGAAAGCATATCAAATCCACAAGTCCTTCAATGCCAATGCTTCAAGTACGATGATGACCTTTTTGGTGTGACCTTGGTACTGCCCGCACAAACCTTTCAGGCAGTTTTTCCATTGCCAATGCATACAATCAATTGAACCGAGCATACCTAGGAAGCCTCTTGATTCTCCAATGGCCAACAATTTTTCTATGTCCTTCAAAGTTGATTCTCTCAGGTAATCCTGTCCAAACATGACATTCACACAACATACTTAGTCGTCCGAAAGAATCCTTCTTCAGCTTGAAGTAGTTATCAGCCTCCACAATACATTCACTATGCGCAAGAAAAAAATTCTTCTCATCCGAAAGTGATGTCGAAAAACCATGTTAGGTTCCATTTGAAGTAGTCCTTGTAGAGAAGCCTTGCACGAGCGATCCTATCCCGGGGAACAACGACTCTCCTACCTTTTATCAAATCCTTGAAGTTTAGAACATGTTCCATTTGCTTCTTCGGTTCTTTCTCGATGCTCATCATCATTCAGCATCTTCATCATCCGAATCCGACAATCGACAAACTCTTGGCATATGAATTCATTAAGATCCTTGTTTTCATACTCATCATCCGACGAATCCATCATTTTCTTACAACTGAGCTGAAGAATAAAAAAAAATCTTGGACATTTCATCGAACAATTAGAGCGCAAGGATTATGTCCGGATGAGTTGGACGTACCGAGGCTGCGTTCGGTGGCGGCGACCTTGTCCATGAATGGCGGCGTTGTGAGTTGGGGCCTACGATGGCGGCTAGGACTGGAAAAAAAGCTCGAAGCTCGCGAGCTAAACGAGTAGCTCATGACTCGGCTCGAATCGACTCGAACTCGAAGAATAACGAGTCGAGCCAAGCTTTATTTTAAGATCGTTTATAGACCAAGTTAAAGGAGTCGAGTTAACGCGTACTCGTGTAACTCATTAGGCTCAGTATAAAAATCAGCCACCCCACACCACCTTGCTTCTCAGGCCAGTCGCATAGGCACAACACATGGCCCATCCCCATAACACTATGCCCAACCGTACAGGAGACGCATGACACGATTCCTCTCCTTCCATCCCTAGCGAAATAGCGGGAGACCAGTCTCTGTTTTTGGATTGTGAGTTTGTGACGGCGGCAGTGCCTCGTAAACCCACCTCTTATTGTGGTCATGTACATGCTACTGACTTGTTTACATGTTGATGGTATTGACAATTGTAAGTTAAGATACTTACAATTGTTTGTGAACATCTACATGCTTAATATGTAGTACATGTTACATTGTCAATTAATATTTTTTATCATATTCATAAGGTTTTATATTCATACCTATAACGAGCTTAACAAGCTAAATGAGCTAGCTCGCGAGCTATATGAGTCAAGCCAATCTTGGATTTGAGCTCGTTATAGTAACGAGTCGAGTCGAGCTAGCTCGTTAACGAAAGTAGCTCTAGCGAGTCGAGCCGCGACTCGAATTCCAGCCCTAGTGGCGGCGCTGTCGGTTGGTAATGATGATAGAGCTAGGGTGACGGTGGAACTACGGTGATGGTTGTGGGAATGAGGTGGTTGGTGTTGTGAAGCTGCGAGACGTGATCTCTTGCTTCATCCACGAGCCCCCTGGCTTCTTCGACAGCTATCCTGCTTCAACGATGGAGAAGCTCGAGGACAAAGGTGATGACGATTCCTCTGCTGATACAGTAAATTCTATGTGGGGTGACAAGGCATTTCAGTGCTCTGTTAGTGTGTGCTTAGTCTGTCAACTGTGCTTTCCTTTTTTTTGAACGATAACATGAGAGGTGTTATATTCATTGTAAAGAAGAAAATGGTACAAGGACCCAAACTGCTGGGTTTATGAAAGGAAAACCGGGCGAAAACCTGAACAACGGCAAGCCACACCTAGCAAAACTAGGCCTAAAGCACCAAAATACATACAAGACGCCGGAAGGCCAAACCCCCGTAACACACCCGTCCCGACACCTGAGCGCCTTTGCTGCTACCAAGGTGTATAACGAAAACCCTCGCATCAACCTGGGCTACCACAGGCATATCTGCCAATCTCGATGACCGCGGAGAGGAACGATATGTCCGAAAGGAGGCAAACATATGCCACTGCGATCCCACGAAGTTGACCGACATAGCTTACCCGACGCTGCTTGCATGTGAAGAATGCTCCTGCTGCCCACCGCCGATGGAAATAACCCCGTCGGCCTCGCTTTCGCCATAACGACGAACCATCCGAGTCATCGTCGATAAACTCCACAAGCCACGAGTCCCTCCGACCGAATCTATCTCCAAAACGATGCCCTCAAGAGGGAATGTGGCGTCAAGCATAACTAGAACGCCGCCATCGTCCGATCCGATAATTCAGATCTAGGGTTTCCCTGGAGCTTGTCGGGAAGGAAGGAGAGGGCTGTCATGTCGACGCCTCCAACATGGGAACGACGCCCTTAGGCGCCGCCGTCGACGACTCCGGACATCACCGGAGTATGGCTTTCGCCGGCAGCCTCCCCTGCCCAACCCCAAGACCTAGCCAGCCCCATAGCCAACCACATCCACGACGCACGAGCCCGGCCTCACCCGTTGCACCTTTGCCTCTGAGCTCCTGCGCTGGATCCTGCAAGTGATGCACCGGCCGACCCAGATCCGCGCTCTACTACCGCAGCCAACGGAGGCCCGCCCAGCTGGGTACCGCGCGCAAGCCGGCAAGGGCCGTCGCCCAACAGATCTGCGCTGGGGACGCCCGCCAGCGCAAACGCGCGCGTGCGCGAGGCCCCCCTGGCGTGCGTACCACCCCGGCGCCACTCCTGGCCGCAACCTGGCCGCACCGGGCCACGCCGCGCATGGTCGCACCGCGCAAGCTCGTGCCCGACGTGGCCGCGCCGCGCCCCAAGTCTTCTGCGCACACAAGGCCGTGCCTGCCCGCATGCTGCAAGCACAGAGGCCGCGCCCGCCATCCTCCGCGCGCCCCTGGCCACGACGCCACACCCGCCCGCTAACCCCGCATCTCCAAGGTGAGCTGCCCCGGCACCGCTCAAGATTCTCACGAAATGGGAAAGGCCCCGCCGACGCCGACGCCGCACGGGCTTTGCCCAGCAGCGCCCTCCGGCGGTGGCGAGGAGGGTTGGTGTGGAGTGGGGGGTGGCGGCGGCGGAGATTTAGGGTTTCTCCCGGGCCGCTGCGGGGAGCGGCACGGGAGCAGATGGCTTAGCTAGGCGTGCTGTTGGCGCTCTGCTCTCTGCTATGTTTTGTTGTGTCTCGAGGTCGAGGAGGAAATGAAGACTCAACCGTGCTTTCCTGAGTTTGCTGATCCGCGCTGCTTCCTGGTGCAGACACTGCAGCGACGATTCTGTGATGTGTAAAAACGTTAACGTACCAAAAGCTGCCTAATCTTTTTTCTTTTTTTTTCGGGGGAAAAAAGCTGCCTAATCTAAGTCACATGTACCTCTCTATACTCCTCATTCAAGTAGTCTAATATATGGCGCTTGGTTAAGCTTGCAGGCGTGGACAGGTTTTCGTTTTTATCCTTGAGCTAGAATTCATGATCAACAACATTTTCTCACTCACATGACACGAAGTCTAGATCCAAAAGTAACTAAAAACTAACATGCATAGAAAAAGTTCCTCGCAAGAAAAATATATACATAGACAAAGCACACACAAGCACAGGAGATGCTAGTGTTTAGACAAGTCACAGACCTACAGACCTACACCGTGCAAAATGACGGCCATTGAATACATTTTCTTTTTTGATAAAGGGGATACCAAGTTCCACCAGTTGTCAAACACCGCCGGCGCTTCGGGAACCAGGACGTCGTCGATGAGGTAGACGGTGAGGCGGTCGCTGTACAAGACCGTGCATCACCCTGGCCTCAACCGGCATCGTGAACGACGTCGGCGATGAGTCGAGTTGCATGGTCTCTCTAAGGTAGCATATGCTTAGCACGCCGTAGCCCCAGCGCCCCCCGTCGAGCGTCCGCACCTTGATTTGCCCGCCGCCGTGGATCAGCCAGAGCTCCACCTCGGCGGAGCAGGCCGCCAGCCCGTGGTGGAGAATAAGCGCCGCCTAGCCGCCGGCGGTGAGGTTGCGGAACCGCGGGAGGAACGCCGCCATCGCATCGTCGCCCGGGCAGAATACCGTGAGTCCCGCGTCGCTCTCGTCGCGGAGCACCTGGCCCACGCCGGCCGTGGCCCGGCGTGGCCGCGACGAGGCCGGCGAAGGCGCCGCACCCGTTCTTGGACAGGATCTGTTCGATCGCCATGCCCCCTGGCGGCGTCGCCTCGGGCTGTTGTCCCTCGGCACAGGGGATGAGCAGGAGCAGGAGCAGGATGGTGCAGGGGGCGACGGCTCCGGCGAACGGCATTATGCTTGATTGATTCCCCTGCTCATCCAAGAATAATGGAGGTATGGTGGACAGGGTTTCTCTCGAATGCTGTTTTGGCTCGGCCGAGTTCTTTCAGGGGCTAAGAGTAGGGGGTGGGGGAGGGGCATTTTTTTAAATAATATTTTTTTTTAATAAATTTGAAAAATAATATACAAATTCAATAATTTCGAAAAATAATACACCGTCGGTCCAGCCCGGGCCGACTGGGCCTAATCGGCCTACTCTGGGCCGACTGGACTCCAGTCGGCTTGGGCCTGGCCGACAGGAATCTATCCTGGCACGTGGCAGCCCACCATAGGCCGGGCCGCGTTAGTCGGCCGGCTGGGAGGCAGTCGGCCCAGCCAGAGCCGACAGGAGGGCAGTCGGCCCAGCCAGAGCCGATTGGGCTCTAGTCGGCCCAGCCAGAGCCGACAGGAGGGGATAAGGCCGCCGGCGCCCTCTTCTTCCTCCTCCCTCCTTCCTTCTTCCTCCTCCCTCATT
>CBMN010347402.1:0-11066 GCA_000582825.1 Hordeum pubiflorum | reverse complement strand
CGGGTGGTGGGGGTGGGGGAGGGGGGTTTCTTGAGAAAACAAAGTTGAAAAACCTTTTGTTGATGTTATGCTTATGTGTCATAGTGGGGTCAAACATACTAGCATGCAATATTGTTATCAAAAATGACTTGTACAATATGTTGTCGCAAGAGCTAGTTTTGCATGTCAAATTCGACTTTAATACAGCCACACATGAATGCGATGGAATTGGTTTTATCGTCTTCACCTCTGATATTGGTTATTGTTCAAGTATATGTTATGATAGGTTATGGTTTGTTAAGATTGGTTGTAGTTCTGTTATATGATTCCTACCTTCTCTATTGGAGTGGCTTCTTGCCCTCCCAGCCATATACTCTCTATATATAATAATCCTCGAGGCTGAATAATACAACGTATTGTGTCAATTCTCTACTCTCTAATCATCTTACATGTTATCAGTTGCAAGTTTGCATACGAAGATCTTCACTGAAAGTTGTGAGCGTTTCTACGTCAATCAAAGGAAGCAGTTTTCTCCCGCATCTGTCCGCAGACACAGACACAGATGCGGGAGGACGACATCCAACCGTAGCCGCATACATTTCGACCCACATTTTAACAAACCGGACGAAAGTCATGCAAACCGAACAATATCCATTGAGGTTCGCATAGGAAATAGCACAAATCATCCATACATAGCATGCAAATTANNTCTAGTACAACAAGGTCTCAAATTTAGACTACATTAACCAATGTCCAACAAGTTTTTGATCAACATATCATGTCATCCCACACATACTGTCCCTTCAGCTTTATCCAACAGTGTGTGTACGTAAATACCCGTTCCTCTGTCCTATGAAACTCCACGGCAGCGCGTGCAAGCTACATATGATGTGTAGGCCAACATTGAGTAAATGAATCAATCGACGAGTTGAGCAAGAGGAAGTAAAACTTACGATATAGTCCTGCCTACGAAATCCGAGGATACGACTAACCACACACCGCACAACAACTCATCCTCCATGGTCGAGTATCTCACCATCCTTCGAACTCTAAAAAATCGACATAGCATTTAAAAATAAGCTCAATGGCATTTGACCGAACACCTGCCGTGCGTAGTGACCGCCATGGAGGTCGTCGACAGGGGACGGAGTGTACCTGGGTACAAACGGCTCCAGGTGGAAAGCTTTGTTGTAACGGCGAGCGAACGCATCGGTGCTGGTTGCGAACGTCCGACAATGCCTCTGTGGCGGACGAAGACGTACAATGAGCCACTGTGGAGGTGGAGGGTGCGGATGCAAAGAAAGGGGTAGAAGGGGCGGAGTGCAAGGAAATGAGACCGGGAGGGGGGATTGGGTGGGCGAGGGGATAGATAGCAACATTTCTCGTGTCCATATTCCCGCAAAGCTCCCTCATGTTTGTCTTCAATTTGCGAAAGAAATCGCGTCCGGACCGCGCCGCTGACCGATACAAGACCGCATTGGATGACTTCTGTTGTCCGGACCACGCCCTAACATCGACTTCTGTTTTCCATTTGGTTTGGGGGCATGGTCGGTTTTCTCCATAGCTCTGGATTGGTGGTGAAGAATTGCTAGCATGTACTATGTGAGGCATGCCACAACCGATGTTTTTTCAGCAGTTACTAAATCTATTTCTAACGATGAGTAGTTATTGCGATCTTAAAAGTTTGGTATGGCGGTGGCATTTACATGTGTTCCTTTCTTTTACTGTCGGTTTAGACTACCCACAATCAAAGTAACATAGGTAGTAAAATAGATGTCACCTAAACAAAACATATGATGCGGCAGCTAATTAATAAGTAGAGAGAGAAATTGAGTAACTTAGCTAGTTACTCATACTATGAGTAACATAACACATTCGAAGGCAGGATGAGTCTATAAGCTAATAAATGAAAGACTCAATGTTACTACCCCAATGTTACGACCCACTGTGAAAGTAGTAACTTAGACTAGTAACATATGCATGTTACTGCTCTATGTTATTTTTCATTGTGGGTAGTGCGATTTAGAAACATGACAAGCGGCATAATATCAAAGAAAGAACACGGTAAACGAAGCGAAAACGACATGTACCCAGCTTGAGTTGTGTCAATCGATCGGGAGAGCAAATCTCGTTTATTACGAGCTGCGCCATAGCCTCGCCTATAGCGCTGAAATTTGTGAGCCATTCCATTCAGCTCGATTTTGGAAACCTTCCGGTCTAGATTTTTCACTTCTCCGCGGTTCTGTACTGATTTTCCGTTTTCGCATTTTGTTTTCTATTTTTTTCAATGTTTGTTTTTATCATTCGTTTGTCGTTTTTTCAATCTTCTTTTTTTCTTTTTCTTTTTCCAAATCCATGAATATTTTTAATCTCTCTGATTCTATACGAACAATTTTTTATATGTCATGAATATATTTACAAAATTGCGCGAACACATTTTTATATGTCATTAATGTTTTCTATAATGCATAAACATCTTTAAATACACCCATTTTTTCAAATATATGTTGATTTTTTTTAATATACATTAAATGGTTTTCAAATACCTGTTAAAAAATTATAAATACATGTTCAAAATTATTTAAATACATAGTTTTACATTTTTACATTTTTGAATGAACTGCTTTGAAACCTTTGAACAATTTTAATGGTATGAATAAGTGTTTAAATGCTACAAACAGTTTTAATATGTCATGAATTTATTTGAAAATGTGCGGACACTTTTGAAATATCATGTTTCTTTACAAATTTTTGCTTTTTTAAAATTCCATGAACATTTTATGAAAAATGCATGAAAATCTCTCTTGAGCCGTGTGAAATGTTTTTAATCATACAATGAACCTTTTACAAATACCTGATGGACATTTTTTAAAGCTTTTACAAATTATAGGGACATTGTTCTAAAACTCTTTTGTTAGAAAATTTCGGAAAATAAAAGAAAAAAGTGAAGAAATATCAAAAGTGTGAGAAAATATACCTTTATATCAGTGAGAAAATATACCTAATGTACATTTTTTTAGAATTCTCGCCATCTTTATTCATCCAAAACAAAGATCATAGGTACAAGGTTTGGGTCATGAGGATTGCCCAACCAAATATGTCTACCTACACCTAGCTTACAAGCAAACTTGGCGAGATTATGAGCCTAAAAAATTAAAGTTGCTACGCAGATCGATAAAAAGAACAAGAAATGAAACTATTACAATGTTTCATTATTTCGTGCACTATAGCAGCATTTGGATCTCCTGTCCCCTTGGTGATATCGTTCACCACCCCTTGGCAGTCCAAGGCTACACAAATATTTTGCACAACTAGATATATCTGCGAGTGCTAAAGCTTCTCGGCAAGCATATGTCTCCAAAATTAGAGGATCATTTATTCCCTAGAAAACCACTGTCGAGGACCCTAGGTATAGACCAGATTGGTCTCGACAAACAACGGCAACAACTCTCCAATGGTGAGATCAAGCTACGCCCCATCTACGTTCACCTTCACGGCGCCACTAGGAGGCCGTAGCCACCGTTCTGGTTGTGCAGATGGTGTTGTTGTTGTTACTTGTTGCTCTTGACTAGCTACAGACTGCCCTAGCTTTGCTATGAAGTTGTTCACAACAGAGATTGTCTGATGTGGGCTTTGAAAGATGGATTTATAGACTGCTTTACCTCTGGCATACCATATAGACCAAAGGGTGACGGCCATCCTTGTGAAGCTCGCATGATGTACCTTTTTTTTTTAGGGAATCTCATGATCTACCTAATGTACCTGATGTAACACGTGACACACAGTCTGTCCCACACTGGACCTAGCCCATTTATAGGAGACCACAGACGTCAAACAGCACGGGCAACGCACAGGGGCGAGCTCTTGAGCCGGCCCAACAAGCATTCCTATATTGACTGTAGAAGTTGGTTCCTGTAGCGGCCTGTTTTTGTTCATTTTTTCTTCCTTGTTTGTTTTTCTCCTGTTTTGTTTCAGTTTCTAGTTTTTTATAAATTTATATATACAGCGAAAATTACTTCAAAATACACACTGAACCTTTTCTAAACATAAGATGAACATTTTAATAATACACTATGAACCTCTTGTGTCATATGATAATTTTCCTTAATATACAATGAATATTTAAAAAAAATATGAATATATACATTGAACAATTTAAGAGTGTGCATCGAACATTTTGTAATATACGTTGAACAATTTATGAGTACACAATGAAATTTTGTGTAATTTACGATGAACAAATTTAAAAATACAGTGAAAATTTGTATTATTTGTTGAACAATTTCTAATATATGATGAACATTACAATAATGCATGACGAGATTTTTGTAAATATTCCATGAACATTTTCCTAATATACAATTAAACATCTTGTAACACGCAATGAACTTTGTATAATACATGAAAAAGAAATCAGAAGAAATATAAGATATAAAAACGAAAAGAGAATAACTCGAACCAGAAACCAAAATAAGAAAAGGAAAAGGAATAAAAGAAGCAGAAAGTAGCAAAAACAGGGAAGCAACCCTGGCCCAGCCCAAACTGGGCCAACGGAAGGCCGAGCTTCACCGAAGCAACGATGTGAGAGCAACTAATTAGGAAGCACTCCCTTGGAAGCCTCCCAACGATCACTCCCACCCGTCGCCACTTGACGCGTTCTCAGCCGCAGCCACATGTCGCGCTCTGAGCGTTTCCTTCGGATTTTTTTGCGCACGCATTTTCGGCTTTTTAGTTTAGTTTTTTCTGGGTTTTTTTTGTTCCGTTTTTTCACCGATCTTTCTTAGCTTTTGAAATAAAAATTGCACAAAAAAGCGTTTTTTGTATTTTTTTTCGCGAGATGCACGGTTTTGGTTTCCGCGAGAGACACGGTTTTGCTTTCACGAGAGGCACCGCCGTGCCTCTCGGAAAGGGAAAAAACGCATTTTCTGTTTTTTTTTGCGAGAGGCACGGTTTTGCTTTCTTGAGAAGTACGGCCGTGCCTCTCGGAAAGGGAAAAAACGTGTTTCCTGTTTTTGTTTTTCACGAGAGGCACGGTTTTGCTTCTTCGAGAGCACGGTTTTGCTTTTGCGAGAGGCATGGTCGTGCCTCTCGGAAAAAGAAAAAACGGTTTTTTTTTTCGCGAGAGGCACGGTTTTGCTTCCGCGATAGGCACGCGGAAAGGAAAAAAATCGTTTTCTGTTTTTTTTCTATTGCGAGAGGCACGGTTTTTTATGAAAAAAAAATCGTCAAAAACTATCAACATGAGATTTAGTTTTGGAGTTCTCGACGCGAGGAATCCAACGGTGAAAACAGTTCAAGATTAGAACGCAATGTTTAAGAGATAAAACGTTCTGAAAATATGGTTCTACGAAAAAAGTCAAAACTCTCAGGTTGTGACAAGTGGCACATATGCAGTGCGCCACTTGTCGTAACTTAGAAAGGTGGGAGTGATCTTTGAAATATGTAGTTGTCAATTAGTGATCTCGCAATGATGTTTTGACGCTAACGAGCGAAGGTATAGAATTACCGCAGTTCCTATTCGGCGCTTATAGCGCTTGTTTTAGGATTTTCCGTACGTGACGCCCACACCACAACTCGAGCGTCTAGTAACATGTCGTCTCATTTAGGACCTAGCCCAGCTTTTTCTCTGTGCCTCCTTTCACGTTCTTCACAATCGTTTTTTCTATCGGATTTTATTTTCAGTTTTTCTTTTCTTTTTTCTTTTTATTTTGTTTTTCAAAATCTTTTTAAATTCATGAAAGTTTTAAAATTGGTTTTTCGCCAAACCTTTTTCCAATCATGATTTTTCTAAACAAGTTAAACTTTTTAAAATTTATGAAGATTTTTTTCAAATTTTTTAACTATAACATTAATGAAGAAAAATTCAATTTCATAAACTGTTTGTAAATCTATGTATTTTTTCCTTCAAAAGTACACGATTTTTATACACCATAAATAACCGAGGAGTGGCTTTTCCTTTAAACGAACGGCTACCCATTTTTATGAACGAGCTTGCAGACTTGATGAGTGAGCGAGCGGTCATGGGAGCTTATGTGCCGGCCCAAGTGACCTCGCGTGTGAGCACCAGTGCGGCAACCAGCATCCGATGTGCTGACTAGGAGCTCCCTAGAATCACCCAAAGCAAACTATTCCGAAGAAAAACTAAATGGCGATTGCGGATCAATCCTAAAACTCTCCCGTGGTGAGAAAACCAGGCTCCAGAAAAACAAATTCTTCTTAATCATCCAGAAGAATAGTTAAAAGCAGGTTGTAACCAACATAAGAAAAGGGACTAACACAGCACAAACATAGAATACCAGGCCCAAGTATGGGGGGTATTTGAAATTTGTGGCCCTGTCAGGTCCCGCAGACTGCCACGTATTTCGAAAAGTTAAAACATTTATAAAAAATATTAGGATGCATAATAAAAATGTACACAACGTGTACTAAAAAAGTTAGACATTATAACATACATTGAAATATTTTAGTCATTTATTTAAAATATCCTAATTTGTATAAAAAAGTTACTGATGTATAAGAAAAATGTAAAACATACATGAAAAAAGTAGACACCATAACATATATTTGAAAAAAAATGTTAATCATGTATTTGAAAAATATTAAATGTGTATAAAAATATATTCTTGATGTATACGAATAATGTACACCGTGTATGAAAAAATATAGATAAGACAATATTCATACAATATATAGTCTAACAAACAAGCCTTATACTTGTGATTAATCGATACATATGAATGATCTTTTTCAAATACACTATAAATAAATAATGAATACATAAGAAAAATATCATCGCCACACGATTGTCTATCGGGCATATTTTCAACAAAAAGTACTACAAGCAGTTCTAAAGTTGGAACTATCTGGAATTCTCGCCAGTAGTTGGCATTGGAGAAACCCCTCCGATACTATGAGTATTAGCGAATGTTGGCTACAAGCAGAAAATAGAAGCGCATTGTTCTGTACCAGTGATATATTTGTTGGTAAAAAACGCTACAGACCTTTATTATTATTTCTTAGCAACATAATCATAGAGATTCTTGAACTTCTGCTTAATAATATAGTTGCATGCATCACTCTAATGCAGAGGTTAGGGGTTATCCTCCTTTGTCCAAAAAAAGTACAAGATAGAGTCCAAACTGCGTATAAAAAACAGTGCCTAGAACGTGGTGTATTTTGCAATGCACGGGTAAAATGGAGAAGAGATTTCTTTATAAAATTAAAATAAATATTAATATCATTGATACTAAAGATGATGCCCTCCTATTTTCGGGGGACCCTATGCTTGATTTACTTTAAACATGTGTATTTTAATACATCAAGAATGAAGCGGTTAAAAGTTTGCTCCGAAGTCGCAAACAAAATTGTGTAAAGTGTATATATTGTACCTAGTGATGGAATTTTGTGAAGAGATGCTTAAACTAGTGACCGGCACCCATATGTACATATGGCAATGGGAGGAGCGAAGTACGCGAGCAAAGGTAAAATGTCCAGTATGTTTTTTTTAGAAAAGGCACAAGGCCAACTTGCATAGCCCATGTGGGGAGGTTACAATCATTATCAAGCACATCTCTAAGAGCTTGTGGAACGTCTGCCATACAGATAAAATCCCCTGACCTCCTAGCAAAGGCCGCCAACTCGTCACTAATTTATTCCCGCTCCGTTTTACTGTGTTGATCGAGACCTCCTTAAAGCTAGGCATTAGGGTTCTCGCATCCGCAATCAACGGAAACGGCTTTAGAATTGAGGCTACATTCGTCCAGTTCGCCTCGATACATAGTTGGCCATGTACAGAGTAGCAGCCATTTCAGCCTCCTCAGGTGAGCTACAGGGGGCCAATCTCTTGCATATGGATAATGCAACACATCCATTGCAGTCTCTAACAACAACGTCGGCACTTGTTTCCCCCGTTTCATTTATATATGATGCGTTGCTGTTCATTTTCCAGGTGCCAATGTCCGGCGGCATCCATCTCCCAATCTCATCAGTGGTTCCGATCGTGAGGTATGGTTTGACATGTCGCTTACACCAGCACATGAGCTGTTAGACCCCGGAGAGGATCGGCCGCTTCCCTTTTATGACTGAAGCCAGTTCCTGACTACTGCATAAATCTGCATCCTGAGGTGGATTATGTTCAGTTGCCTCCGTATCCTTACTGCTCATACGCACCACATCAATCTTATCATAGTATTTAATTAAAAACTGGACTGATGCCCATCGTTGCCCTTCCTTTTGCATGTACGCAATCGTCCCGTAGCCACCATGCATGCCATAGCAGGAGCAGGATTTTCTACTGGTAGTCCATAGAACATGTGCCCAGGAGAAGCTGTAGCCAGTCCTTACCTATATATTTGAACTTCTGTTCAGACGGCAAGTTCCAATATTGCCTCATTTCCATGCGGAGGGGTCTAGCCTTAGTACATGAAACTGTAGCATGGTACTCATCCTCTGCTTCCTTTCCACATATGTTACATATGTTGCCAAGCTCCAGCGTTCTTTTCCATTTATTTGTCTTTGTGGCCAGAGTTTCTGTAGCCACTCGCCACCCGGAGATGCGAATTTTCTCAGGGCATTATACTTCTATAATCAGCATCGTGCACAGAACTTGATGCTTCAACTCCCATATGTCGTTCGATTTGAGAACCCAATTTGTATGCACTACGAACTGTGAACACGCCGTTCCTCTCGCTATGCAGGCCACACAGTCCTCAACTTCTGTACTAGGAAGTTTAATCTTACATATTTCTTCCGCATCAAATTCGTGAAACAGCTCTTTCACCAGGTTAACACTTCACTCATTGACTTCAGAAGTTAGAAGTTGGTTTACCCATCTCAAGCGTGACCATCTTTTGAATGTGGCCACTTTCAGTCCACATTTCCTGGGGATCCATTGATCCCTCTGAATTTGAATCCTCCTCCCATTACCTATTCTCCAAATTAGGCCTTTTTAGGAGCTCAAGGTCATGTTCAATTCCTTTCCATGCTTGAGAGGCATCTGAAGCAAATGATGTGTCGAGTAGCCCCCCATTTGGGTAATATTTTGATTTTAGTACTCTCACACACTGGCTCTCCGGGCGTTGTAATAACCTCCATCCCTGTCTTGCAAGGATGGCTTGATTAAAAATTTGCATAGCTCAAAATATGATCCCTCATGCCCGTTTCGGTCTCACTAATTGGTCCCAAGCTGTCCAATGAACTTTCCTTCGACCATCTTCTTCACCCCACCAGAATTCTCTGATTAAACGCTCATATTTATCACATAAGCCAGCTGAAAGTTTGAATACACCAATTGTGAAAACCGGGAGGGCCTGTACTATGGACTTGACGTGAACTTCTTTTGCCGCAAAGGACATTAATCTTCCATTCCAGTCACTACATCTCTTCCTGAACCTATCCATAATAGGTCGGAAGTTAGAATCTTCCATTCTACCTTCCAGAGTTGGAAGGCCAAGGGTATTTACTCTCAAAGGTGGATGTGTCTATGGCCAAGATACTCTTAATTTCCTTCTGCACTTCCACTGGGCAATGCTCACTGAATAGAACTGAGCATTTACTATTGCTCAAAAGTTGTCCAATACATCTCTGGAACATGGACAGTGCCTTCTTCACTGGTATCGCTTGCTCCCTTGTAGCCTTAAAGAAAACGAGGCTATCATCCGCGAACAGCAAATTCAAAATCCTGAGGCTATTGTGAGCTACCTTGACTGGGGTAATGCTTCCTCCCAGTACTTCCCTCTTGAAGATATTTGCCAGTCCATATGCCACACAGAGGAATAAGTAAGGGCTCATGGGGTCGCCCTGTCGGAGCCCTTTCGAGGGGGTGAATGGTTCAAGTACCTCCCCATTCATTCTCACTGAGAACCTTACCGAAGTAACACATTTCATGACCCAGCTAACCCAGACCGAGCTGAACCCAATCTTCTCAAGAGCACTGCAAAGGTAATTCTAATCCACTCTATCATAGGCCTTTGCCAGGTCCAACTTGTATGCACAATGGGTGTTATATGGATTTTACTATGTTAAATCTTGTGAAAGCATTCGAACGCGATGATGGTATTGTCGGTTATCAATCTTCCTGGTATGAAAGTACTTTGTGTCTCCAAGATCAATTCATATAGGTAGGGACACAACCGGTTGACCAAGCACTTGGAGATGACTTTGCAAATTACGTTACACGGACTAATTGGCCTAAATTCCTTAAGAATTTGAGGATTCCTTCCCTTTGGAATGAGCACAATGACCGTATCATTGATCCCTTCAGGCATGACGCATCCCTCAAAAAAAAATTAGAACCGCTCCTATGGCATCCTTTTTAACTGTACTCCATTTTCGCTGGAAGAACTGGGCCGGAAACCCGTCTAAACCTGGGGCTTTTAGGGGACCAATCTGGAATAGGGCGTCGCTTACTTCTTTCTTAGCAAAACCTCGTGTAAGTTTTTTGTTCATATCATCCTGGAACTTGCGGGGAATCAGCTCAATCAGCTCAAAAGGAGCGACCTGCTCGTCCTTTGTGTACAGATTTTTTAAAGGTTTTTTTACATCTGTGCCCCTGGTTCCTTAGTTGTGCTCATTCATCACCACGTCCTTAACTTTTGCTCACTTTTTCCCACTCCCTAGCCCGAAACCCTCACCAAAGGTCACAACGGAGGATGCCGTTGGGTCAATGGTTTGACCGTTAACTCCGACGAGTGGGGCCGCGCTGGACTGCGTCGCCCGTTGGACCTGACGAGCGAGTCCGTCCCGCCCTATTTCCGGCCACATGGACGCCGAACGGACGTGCACGCGCTTTCTCCTCGTCTGCCTCGGGGACGCGTGGCGGCTTTCCAACCACCCCCACAACCAAAAGTAAATGCGCACGCGCGGCGGGCCCAGTCGTCAGCCACCCATGTTCGGGTCGTCGTCCTTCTTTAAATGGAAACCGGCCAGTCCACAGTAGCTTCCATCCTTCCAGAGCCATGCCTGCCCCCTCCACCCCCGGCAGGATCTACAAACCCTAACCCGCCGGCGACAAAACCCTAGCCAGTAGCGACCATGGGCATCTTCTCAGGGGGCGGCTCGAGCTCCGGCAAGAAGAAGGGCAAGGCCCC
>CBMN010346636.1:0-11094 GCA_000582825.1 Hordeum pubiflorum | reverse complement strand
TTAACTGAGGAAAATACTTTTCGCTACTTTACTACATCACCCTTCTTCATCGGAGAAAAACCCAACGCATTGCACGAGTTGCAAGACTGTGAAGTTTTATTCTGAACAATAGTGACACAAATGTTTAGTACGGTAACACGGATCTTATCTCTGGGGAGTCAAAAGGTGTAGTCATTAAACGCCCAAAACTCTTGTCTGATTATTGCAATCTTAATTATCGAGTCAACCCTGCGAGACGGATAGGGCTTCGGTTGCACAACCGACTCTTGTTGCAGAAAGCATGCCGGTGAACACGTAATGTGGACACATCCCCACTTCGGTTTGTAACAAGTACATCTCGATGGTGACTTCCAGCACACAAATTAAGATCATACTTGGTCCCAACACAAATAATGATTGTAAGCATTAAGACCTCATACACATGCCTATTTTTATTATAAGTGTTCTCCTTTAGTCGTTCGATTTTGATTTGACCAAAAGTTGAAATTGTTCTTTAAGAAAAGCTTGCTTGAGACCCTAGCTTCAAGGGGGCCTTCCTCCCGTGGGTTCGATAACTCAGGGTCATCTCTAGGTAAAAAGGCGAGACTTCTTTCTGTTCATTTTCTGGATCACCAAGGAATGTAATCAAGGTACCCCAATCTACACTTCGACCGAACCAATTCATGATCCCCACTATTATTCATCACCAACAAGTGTTACTATTAGAGATTTTGGTCTCCTAGGCAATAGGAGTTCAGGGCCGCAAGTTTCCTTGTCTGTGGTGTGCTCTGGGAAGTTTGTAAAGGTTTGGTGATCACCTTCTAGACCAACCTTGAGTGATTTGAAACTTATCTGTTGTGATATACGAAGGCCCATTGAGTATCAAAATATTAGCATGTTGTCAGGCCTCGCAGGCATTCAAACCACATTCAAACATTTCTCAATAAACATAGATAAATGAATTGTTCAAGTAAAAATAAATGAATTGTTCAAGCTACCAATGAATTGTTTGGATCTACCTTTGTAATTGTCTAAACGTGTTTAAATTTCTATAAAATTCATTTATTTGTACCTGAAAATTTTATTTGCTCGGATTATTTGTTACACTAATATTATTTGTTAATTTGGAGTATATGTGGTATTCGGTTTACTAGTTTCTGCTAATATTAGTAGAATTATTGATTTTTTATCTGAATTATTGTAATAATGTAGAAAAAAGCTAATAATATATGAACGCCACATTATGGAGACTCTATGTTTGCGCACAGCCTCCGTAGCCTCTAAAACATTATAGTGCGTCTTCCATATACATTATGGAGGTTGTGAATATGGTGACATTCCCACAGTTTCTCTAAGGAACAGAAGGTTGAACATTTTTATCCAATACTTCATATTGGTTGTCTCCTGGAGCTCTACGAAATATACACAATTGGGGATAGAGCTTGGAGACAGATATGGGGTCTTCATGGGTCACTAATAGATAGAGGGATACATGTAAACGGTTCGGTGTATTATTTGACAAGGTTTCCTTATATTGCTTCATCATGTATCAATCGTTTGAACCATCAAAGCGAATAGTTTCATATCCTGATGCTATAGCTTCCCCACAGAATACATATGGAGCACGATGTTCTTTGTCTGTCTTTGTCTGAGCTTAAGGGAAAGCTTTGGTTGTTTATTGTGGATGCTGCACTTGAAGGTTTACCTTGTACAATGGACATAGTGATGCTTAAGAACAATGATAAGTAGAGATTATCTCACAGATACCACATATCATTTCCTCTACTAATGCAATCATGTTACTTCACTCCAAAACACACGGTATTCCACCATACAAAAGTTTGGATACAATTGTTTACTCGGCACCTCTATTGTTATGATCCAAAATTCATCCTATGAAAAACTGGAGATTGCCTCTTAATAGTCTGAGTTTCCATTCAGCATCCGTACTTTTGTTGAAAGTGTTTCATCAAGTAGATAGAGTGATGTTGGTCGCTTGCATTTTTAAAGACCGATTTCAGCGTACAGATTTATAATATCTTTGTTTCTTTTTTTTAATAAATGGATCTGTTAACTGGCTTAATTTTCCCTATTTTATCACTGTTTGTAATTAGTTATGATAACAATTTTTAATTTTTTTTAACAACTCAAGCTTCTCTTGCTTCTAAGAGTAGTTGCATTAATTCCAAATATCATAATATGTTGAAGAGTTCATAGTCTAAGTTATGGATCATTCCTTTATATTTTGATGTGTGTAGATGTTCAAATGCTTGCTGATTAATTTATTTGTATGCATGCACGAGCTAAATATTTCTATTGAAGTTGGACACAAAATCAATACATCCAATGAGATGTTTGTACAACTTTTAATTTACAACCAGAAACTTTTTGGTTGCGTCAATTTTTATGTATATGTCTGTTGTTAAAACAAATTAGTATTGTTTGCATTAGGTACCTTTAGTCGACCTTATACAATTTTGAATATTAATACATTCTCCGCTCTTATGCTAAAAAAGTAGGGCGTATCGTTTTTTTGTCATAAAATGCATGTTGCTCGTAATGTACTATAATGAGATATTTGTCTTTTGCAATGGGGAAGATGCGGAAGTCTCCATATAAGGCTATTTTAAGAAAAATTGGCCATGTTAAAAAAATTAAAATAAATTCAAACTTATACTAAAATTTTATACTTTTAGAACTTATTTTTAGCATGTTGTAGTGAACAAATGTAAGTATCTAGTATTATTTCTTTGGCATAGTTAACCACATAAAAAATTTCAAATAGATTGGTTTTAGTGTTCTTTGTTATACCTTCGTAATTATGTCACTAAAAATATAGTTTTGTTGTGCCACATTTATTCTAAATTATGTAACAAAACTTCCTTCTTATTTTTAGAATACTTAAATTTATACACATTTATGGTAGATATCCCCAAAGTATACGGTCTACAAATATCTTAATATTGGTTTTTAGTATATGATTAGGTAAGCATAGGTGTAGAAACTCCTAGTATATAAATGGAACTATCTTCATGATTATTTTCCCATTTTCCATGGTCAAATATGTGTTGCGAGTTCAAATGCATGTATTTTCAGTACTTGGTATTAAATTGTGTTTCTAATAATAATCATTAACAAATAAAGAATGCAACACATGTACGGTTTGATTGTTTCATGTGCTTGTCTGCAATGTGTTTGGTACCATCTTGTTTATACAAGTTCTCCCTTGGCTATGTCTTGATAACTCATCTCTTACTTCACAATTCTCCATCATTGTGTGTGAAAAACATGGTGGAGTCTTGATGTTGGTCGCCCTTGAAATGGGGCTCCATATTGGTCGACAAGGCCCCAAAAATTTAGAAGCCCCCGTAATCTAAATTTTGTAGCAATATAAATTTTGTAGCAATCTAAACTCACTGACACCGGAGAAATATAATAAATATAAAACAATTAAACATGAATTAAACAAATTCAAAATAATGAAGTTTCATAAGAAATACTCCCTCCATTTCCTTATACAAGGCCACTATGAAAAATAAATTTTGCATCTATACATGGCCACCAACAGTAATGAAGGAAAAAATTAATGATATTTCCTCGTAGTATAAACCTATTTGCATGCATGCAGTCATAATGACACTCAGTTACTTCCTCCCTCAACGTACGCTCAGTTCTCTATTTCTTCCTTGCATGGATGCGGCATATCCATGATCTAAATAATCGAAAACAAACGCCGCTTGCAAAGCAGCAATTAGATTTTATCTTCGTACATGTAATCTAAGTTTGTGGCCTTGTATATAAAACAGAGGGAGTAATGTATTAGGGGCCTCGGTATTACCCATTAATAAAAAATAGTCAGAAAATACACACAATTTACACAAAAAATGTGTTTTAATATAGTATGCAAGTATAAGTATATAATGGTGAAATTTCATAGAAAAAGAAATTTCCTAAGCACGAATGAATTAGTGGCATTGATATTACCCTTAAAGTAAAAGGAAAATGAAGTATAAAATCAAACAAAATCAAAATGTAATGACAACATTTTCTCACATTTACACAGCAATTTCTTTTTACACAATATGCAAGAATAAGAAAATAGTAGTGGAATTTTGCAAGAAAGAAATTACGATTTTTATAATATGCAAGAATAAGCATATAATAGTAGATTTCGCAAAACAGAAGTTCCTAAAAAGAATGAATTAGTGGCATTGCTATTTCACTTAAGTAAGAATCAAAATGGAATAAATATTAAAACGAAATCAAAATAATAAAAATCCATGGAAGAATGAATTAGTGATGGTACTACCATTTAAGAAGAACGGAAATGAAAAAACAAAGATTGAAAAGTGGCACACAATTTATACAGAAATGGGGGTACTTTTGTAATATGCAAGAATAAAAAAATAATAGTGGGATTTCGAAAAAAGGAAGTTCACTAAGAGGGAATGAATTAGTGACATTGGTATTACCTAAAATAGAAATAATTAAAAAAACTAAAAATAATTAATAAATAAAGTTTTCCAAGATAGAATAAATTAGTCACATTGGTATTACCCTTTAAGAAAGAAAATGAAATAAAACTTTTATAATTTGTACATAACTTTGCACTTTTTAAATATGTATGAAATAATCATATAATAGTACCATTTTTGCACTCTAGTATAACTTATACACCTATTATATACTATTTTCATGTATACATTTTGCATTTACCCAACATCCCAAAAATAACCATAAAAGCCGACTAAGGAAAGAAAAGCCAACAATGCGTACAAACGGAAAATGATGAAGCACTGCCGGTCTGTAAACAGGCAACGCGAAATGTGCTTCAGCCGAATAAGGGGTCGGCTGACCCAAACAGCGGTCAGTCTGAAATTTTGGCCCAAAACACAACAACAAAAATATCAAGTAACACAATAAAGCAGAAATCAACGGCCCAAAAAATCAACTGACCCAAATTTAATTTCCAGTCAAACTAAAAAAGGGAAAATAAAATAAAAAAAGGGGTCAAAGCAGATCAAGTCTCGTACTCCGCCTCGGCCTCCCTCCTCTTCTTTGTCCGGCGGCCTCGTCGGCGGCAAGAGGAGTAGGGACCCGTCCGTCTTGTTCTAGTTTTCTTAGGTTTTTGTTTCTCCAGCGACATGGGCGAGGTGGTGGCGACGATGGCGTTTTGGAATAAGGTATCACTGGTCTCTCCCTACCTCGACGCCGTCCGATCCGACGCCGACGAAGGGATAGTGAGAGTTTGTGTCTCCGGATCTGTATGTTTCCTTCATATCTTGGCAGCTTGTGTCTTTTGGTAAGGCGACTTCGACATCTTCTTTTGTGTTGGTCTGTGGCTTAACCCGGTTTTTCCAACCCTCTGAACTTGTGGTGGTAGATTGCAAGCCTGTTCTGCTTGGGGTGATGCTTTAGCCGATGCGGCTTCAACGATTTTTAGATCTCGTCTCAAGGGGCGAGTGGCGATTGTGGTCTTCAAAGCCTTGTATGACAAGGGCGCTTGCAGGTGTCGTTTTTCATTGTTGTTGGTTCAGTGCATATTTCAATCTCCAGCGCGTGGCATACATTCAGAGAAAGAAGAAGACTAGTACGCTTTTTAATGTAATTTTATTTTTACTGCTCGTTCTACGTTTAGTTGTCTATCTATTGTATTGGCCTTTGTTTTTCTCGATGTTAATCAGATCTAAGATGCCTCTTGGATGTCTTTGTTAAAAAAAAAAAATGTCTGGTACTCCTACATTAGACTGGTAGCTACCAACACCTCTTTCCAAGAGAGCAGCCAACCCAGCAAGCAAGCATGCCCAATGCCGCCTGTGACCACCACAGCGCCGCGTCGGCCGCGTCACGCAGCCGGCTCCGCGTCTTCGTCGTCGTATCCCTCGCCGTGCTCCTCCTCCTCGCAATTGCCGTCGCCGTGCTGGCCATCACGGCGCTCCGCCCGCACCCGGCCGACACCACCATCTCCGCGATCCGGCTCACCTCCGTGTCTATCTCCCCCGGACTCTCCCTCAACCTGACGCTCGACGTCGTCCTCTCCATCCGCAACCCCAGCCCCGTGGCGTCCTTCGCGCACAATGCCGGCCGCGCTGAGGTCTACTACCGCGGCGCGCTCGCCGCGGACGCCACCGTGCCGCCCGGACGCATCGGCGCCGGAAGCACCAACGTGGTGACCGTCAGGCTCACGGTGCTCGCCGACCGCCTCGCCGGGTACGCGCCTGAGTTGTACGGCGACGTGGTTGGCGGCGCTGGGGACGTGTCGCTCACCGTGAGGACGACCGTGCCGGGGACGGTCACGGTGCTCGGCCTGCTCAGGCACCGCGCCGTCGTGCTCACGGTGTGCGATGTCGTTGTCAGCGTGCGGCGCCCCGGCGCACAGAGCTCGTCGTGCCATTACCGGACCAAGTTCTAGCTAGCTATATTTGGATTATTAGTTGGTGATCGTTTACTAGAATCACTATCAAATCTAAGGTTGGTGAACGCTCTTTCACGATTCTTGCCAAGCTTTAAATGTTTTCGGTCGGTGATTCTGCAGGCAACAGAAATTTGTCATCTGTTATTTGGATTCTGTAGTTGTTGGGTGTTGTCTCTCTCTGAAGAAACAAACTTTTTCTTTCATTGCTAAGAGAACTAAGGAACCGATTTCATGTTGCTCAAAATTAGATAGAAAACAAATTCAGATCAATGTGTTCAATTTAGCTGATGTCCCAAGTACCAACTCGCAGGTTTGGATGTTTGATGAACACCTAAAGCATGAGCAACATTCAACTATAGTACAAACGGATCACAGAATGTGCATGAAGTAGTCAGTTAGCAACATGAGGTTGTAGATATTAATCTGACATATGTATCTTGTGACCAAACAGAGATCAAAAAATTTAAACTGAACTCACAAGCAGACGCAACTACTTCGTGTGACCATCGACAGTGCTCTGTTCTATGGCTTGGAAACTCAAATTTCTGATGCTTAAGCGTCAACATAATATCTATATAATTCCATCTAAAAGATTGCTAGGTGATGGCAGCAGATGAAACAAAATGAGACTATTTTGGTGATGTGTGAATTGCAGATGAAAAATGTAGAGGGGACATTGGAACCAGTTAGTTTCAGTGCTGTTTCTTTTGGGATAACACTGGTATCTTGGACAGAAGCATGCAAACTAGCAAACCTGCAGTGAAGAAGATGAATGGTTAAAGCATGGACATCCAGCAATGACCGGAAGTGGAAAAGATGGAACAGATGCAAACCATCATAAGTTAATGTTGCACACCATCTTTTTATTTTTGTGCTGCTTGCAACGGAAAATGTTCTAGTGAGTGGGTTATACTCTTTATGACATTTACCATCAGAACAAAGGACTGAATAAAATCTGCAAGGGTTCTGTTTCAGCATTCACCATATATATTGTTGGCCTAATATCGATTTTGTGGAATCTTTGCAGTGTTGACTAGATATACTGATTGTGAACATTCAGTGAAGAATATCACTGGTCGAATTTCACATCTCAACACTACTTCAAAGAATGGAAAATGAGTCACACTGAACAGAGGTTTGGTTCAGCAGTTCGGCATAGCTAAACAATGTCAACTATTCATCATCGGTGTTTTGCAAATAAAACTCGCCCCTTGGGAGAATTTTTCTTCCGGATTCATAATGGAAGAGTTCCTGTCATTTCACCCTACAACCTGAGCTCATAATGCAGATGATGGAGATGCTAGGCGACTTGAAAAAGGTCCACCATTTAACACCTTTATCAGATGAAGTATCTGTTCCTGCAAGTGAAGGAAAGACTGTAGCATCAAAAGATCTGCAGTATAGGCATTGTTTTACCCTGGTTGGTATCAGTTTGTGACCTATGAGTTTGTATCTGATTCCACATGCTAGCTTGTATAAGTCAACAAGATACAGGTAGTAGAGTAGGGCCCTTAAAATTGCATTTCAACGACTGAAATAACACCAGTGCCAGAAAACAAGGTAAGACTGCAGACAATGATCTCAAAGAGAGATAAACTAGGTGAACAACTTATAGATGTACTATGCACTCAGCTACATTTCATGAATCACCTGCAACTACTCTCACACACTGGTGAATATTGCAACTACTAGTCTGAATCCTCACCGTACAAGAACGCGTTTGAGGTCAAGGTGATTGGTTACATCTCCATGATCATGTTCATTCTAAGCGGCTTTGTTCCATAGCATGATCCAATCAGCACATCTATCTCAGTTTAAGGAACAGAGAAGTTCTAGATCATGGGAAAACAGAGAACGTGAGCAACTAAGCATACACACTGCACAAGCACATGTCCCAGCCCCGTGGCGATGGCCATTCAGTTCTCTCTAGTGCAACCAAAGAGCACCAAATACAGTTTATGGTGAAGGGACTTCTCAGTCAATCTCCTGTTTCATAATGCAGATACATGTACTGGATCGACTAATCTGGATTATGAACTTACTTTTACACCTTCAAAATTCTGAAGTAAATGATCATAGTGACTTTACTCTTACTTCTCCACTTGTGCTGTCACACAACAGGCCTGGTGTTGTCCTCTCGAGACATAAACAGAACATGGGACCTGGGCCTGACAATAGCAAACCTTTCTTGTGCTTATTACTAAAAAAATTGTTTCTTCACTTATGTTCAGATCAAACATCAACATGAAGCACTAATGCTTAAAATGTTTTGCAGGAAAGTAAAAAAAGTAAGAGATCATTACAAACAATGCAACGTAAAAACGGTGTCAGCATGTAAGCACAAAAAGGTATTCACAGATTTTTCAGGTTGCAGTATCAGTCTATTCTAGAAAATACTATAGCTCATTGGAATGAGACAAATATAACCATGTCCAGTTCTCTATAATGACGAGCTTAAAGTTTCCACAAGATCTAGCTATGCAATTGATTCATGGAGAAAAATCAGTTTATGAAAGGATATCTCTTTCACTATGTTGCAACCATTTAATATAACTACTAGTACTCCAAGGTCCTCCAAAATCAGATGTTGTTTGCAAGTGAACAAGTAATATTTGTTTGTCTCGGTTTCATCATCAGCTTCAACAAATGACAGAAACAGGAAAGACACTAAATATTGACTATTAAGAAGACTCCTAGTACTCCAAGTCAATTCCTCAATTAAAGAAATAGTGACACAAGGGATATATATTAGAACTAATTCATAACAGAACAGTTTAGCCAAAACATTCAATAAACAATACATTTTTCAATCAATTGGTGATATATAGGAGTTGCTATTACAGATACCAACTCATGTTATCTTGTAGGCTGCATTAGAAATCATTTTGCATAATAATAACTGAGTTCTGATTGTAAATTACGAAAAAATAAATAGCTAAAAATGGTATGATGGAATCATAAGATACACTCATTCTCATTCCAAATTGTGTAGTAGCAATCTCCAGGACAGTGCTATATTTACTTTCATTTTGGCAGCATAACTAAAAGAGTGGCCTTGAGCGATATCCTCATTACCATCAGAACATTCCCTCAAAATCAGAACATAGAGGGTGAAGTTTTCTCTTGTAATGTTATAAAGTGTATGTTTCTGAAACCTTAGATAGATGTACCGTCACCCCAATCTACTGATACAGCAAGCTTCCCTACATATAGGTTCTTAACATATCGATGACAAAAGAGTGAAAAATCAGCACTTTTTACCACATTGAATTAGACTAAAGGTATCAAGCAAACAGAGGAGTCCTTGTCTGAGATATGAAGGTGATAGATAGTCTTAAATAGTTTTAGCATCATCGCACACAGTAGTCACTTCAGACCGAAAGGTTGGCAAGAAAAGCATAGATTTCATGCAACAGCATCACAGCCAGAGCTTTTGATCAGAACTTACATACATCAATGCAAAACAAAGAGGAGACCAGCAGTCACATACTTGGTCCAATCCATAGATATTGCAGCTCACGAGGATATGATAGCTAGGCAGAAAGAAGCACCATCTCACTCAACAGCCATCAGATGAAAAGCGGGGAATTGACAGCATAATTTTCTAGAGCCGGGAAGAAGGTATGCTGGACAAGACTTTGTTTGAGGCGGTATCTATACATCCGCAGGTCTGTATGACCACAATCAAAACTATCAATCAATTTGCCATCACTGTCAACTTGAAGCAGCCACCCACCAGAATGGACCAGCAAGAGCACATCACCGTCCCGCGAAACAACATCCAAACCCCAACCTTTACCATTGTCTTCAAACTGCTCCCTGATGTCTGCAACTGGCAATTTGATTCGGTACTTCAATTCCCAAACCTCGCCTTCGTAATCCTGCAACACCCATATAGTAACGATTTCGTAATCCGTGGCATCATTACGGCCATGGATGCCAAGTGTGCCATCCATCTCAAACAGGTCACCGCTGGGCGGATCAACAGGAGCACGCATCTTGCGGAACGACTCGGCCATGGTGTCGAATACCCATATCTTTTTGGCTGCAAAAAGAGTCTTAAATGGGAACAAATGCAGGCTATCACGGACCAGGGCAGGTGTCTCGAAGCACTTGAGTGACGCTGTCTCCGGCCACCCAATGTACCTTGGTGTCTGGCCGGAACCCAACGCGAAGATGTAGCAGCCAAGTTGATTCGACCCCCTGCCGCCCCTCCGTTGCAGCAACAGTCGGTACTCGCAGGTAGGTCGATGCGGGTACATCCCCACGACGGTGAAGTCCCACGGTAGTATCCCCCCGAGGGAGGCATGCTCACGCGTAGCCGGGTTGCAGACGGTGAGGCATGCCCTCCTGTCAGACCAGGAGAGGACGAGGAGGCCATCGCAGGAGGCCAGAATGACGGGATTGTCAAGCCGGGCGACGGTATGGAGCTGGGCGGCGGCGGGGTCCCGGCGGTCGAAGGCGAGGATGCTACGGCATCCGTCGCTGGAGAAAATGGGGGAGGCGGGTTGGCGGGCGTGGTGGGCGAGGAGGAAGCGGCGGGTGGAGGTGGCGCAGCGCCAGGCGCGGCGGACGGCGCGGCAGCGGAGGAGGGATTTGGGGTCGAGGCGGACGAGGATCTCCCAGAGGACGATCTCATCCGGGAGGCTGGGGAGGAGAGGAGTCACTCCTGCTGCCGCCATGGTCGCCGGCTGCGGCTG
>CBMN010343145.1:0-12120 GCA_000582825.1 Hordeum pubiflorum | reverse complement strand
CAATCTGTGTTTCAACAATGCATAAAAGGGTAGGGGCAAACTTCCTCGCGAATTCGCGAAGTTCTTGGACTGTCGCGGCGTTGCCCACACCGCGGCAGTTCCAACACAAAACGCTCATTGGACCGGGCGGCGCTCCTCGAAGGAGCCCGCCAAATTCTTCACTAGGTTTCTCTGAGCCTCACTTCCATCTTCTCCTGTCCTTGTGCGCTTCGGATCCCTGATCAGTGGTGGGCTGGACACGCTGCCAGCCTTCGAGACCATAGCCAGTTCATTGCCCTGCTGATTTTTGCCTTGGTCCCCCTGTCTCACGCTGATGCTAGTGCCAACATCTGTTCTTTCTGCCCTCTTCCTGCTCGTTTCATCCATTATCATAGCATCAGCAGCCTGCTCGTGATCATCTTTATAGTAGTCGTCCCCAAAGGAATCCTCCCTGGCATCCCGGTTTCCCGGTCGTCCACCTCTACGTCCTCCTCGACGACCTCGTCCTCCACCAGGACCACGGCCCACTCTCATCGACCACGAGGCACGGAGATCTTTGAACACAAGTGCGGCTGGCTGGTGAATCCCGTCCCCGTGTTCCTTGTATACATGACCCAGGAACCCACACACCGCGCACCAATCTAGGAGGCGCTCGTACCTTATTCTGTATATCTGCCGTTCCTTGCCTCTGATTAGCGAAACATCATTCTTCAGAGGTTTATAGACATTGATCTTGACCCACGCACGGAAAAAATTGCCCATAAAATCATAGGATGAGTTCTCCACATGTAACACCTCCCCCACCTTAGCCGCCAGCGAAGGAATCAGGTGCGCATATAACTCCGGGACATCATGGATCTGAATCCAGATATCCAGTGTCTCCAGCTTGACTTTTGTTGGCTGGGTCAGTCCATCATAAGGAGAGATAATGACAGCGTTCCCCCGGAAGTTCCAGGGCCCCTCCTGTGTAACTCTTTCCCAATCACCCAAGCAGTTGAACTGTAAAGTATACAAGTTGGGTTCCAGTGGCCTGAAATTCACCGGCTGAGCAAGGTCCCAGGCAGCTCGCATATTCCGAAAGAACCACCCCTGGCTGTATGGTTTGTCAATGTGAACTCGGGCTACTGCTCTCCATCTTGCTACATCCTTCGGGACAGCAGCCTCGTCGACCACAACATCATCCATGTCGTCCTCCTGGAGCCCAAGCTCCTCCATCAACTTCTCTATTTCTGACGCAGACGTAGGACTGCCGGCCGCTGCCGGACCACCCCCAGGTCGCGCCGCCATCTTCCACTTCCCGCCCGATTTCGCCGCTGGAGATCGGGTGAGCCCGAGAAACCCTAGCCCGAGCCGACTGCAGGAAAGAGCGCGACCAAGGCCGGGCAGTATTACTAAGAATACCCCTGGATCAGCCCGAGTCGAACTCCTATAGCAGATCGGCGGGAGGGAAGAAAGATCGGAAACTCAACGACGGCTCGTCGCCGCCGAGAGAAGTCAACCCTAGCGTCGGCGGCGAGAAACAGCTGTGTTGGTACACGGATTAGGAGGAGCTTCTTGTCAATTATCGGAAAAAGGTTCGTACCTTATTTTCTACTCCCTCCATCCCAAAATAAGTGTCGCAGATTTTATACTAAACTACTATAAATTTTGTACTAAATCATCGACACTTATTTGGAGACCGAAGGAGTATTTGTGACGGTTTGGGTAACCAGACTGTTTATCAACTATTTTCTCTGATCCAGGGAAACCATTTTCATTCAATGCATAACATGATAACAGTCGTTGGATTAAAGAACCAACAGCATAATTACTCAGTGACATGAGTGCAACATGTGTTCTGCACCATCATTACTTGGATTGTCATATACTCCCTCTGTCCACCAATAAATGTACATTTATCTTTTGTCTCAAGTCAAAACTTTAATTTTTTGACCTACTATATAGAAAAGAGTAGTAACATATATGACATCAAATTAGTAGTATTTTTTTACGGGAAAGAAACTTTTCATTGATCAAATTAGTAGTATATTATGAAGGTAAATTTCAAAAGGGATCTACTGATACTAATTTATCATAAATGTTGCTACTTTTTTCTATGGTCAAAATTTTATTTTATTTGACTTAATACAAAAGCTAGATGTACACTAATTGTGGATGGATGGAGCATATCTTTACCAACTTTTGAAGAAACTATGATACAGAGGATGTAAAAACACACATTCAACTAGAGCTCCATGTCACTTCCCACCCGCATCCTTTGAGCAGTGGCAGACCTAGAATCTTCAACCCTGGGTGAAACAGTTCAAAATTGTGATAAAATGCACCAAAAAGATAAATTTTTGTCTAAACATCATTGTAATATCACAAAGGGTACTAAAATAGCATCGTTGGATATTCAGGCTAGACTACATGGTAAACCCCTCCCCCACCCTCCAAGATTCATCCTGCCTTCGTGCGAGCTCTGTTTTCATATCCTTAGTATTCAGGTCTTCAGTGGGATAGCCATCACCCAGCTACCCGAGGCAGCTGCCCGAGCTCTGTTTTCATATCCCCGGTATTCACGTCTCCAGTGGGGGAGCCACCGCCCAGCTACCCGGGACAACTGCTCGAGCTCTCTGCCTGCAGTCTCTTCCTTAAAATAATAGCAAGCATAAAGAAAAATCAAGCTTTTTCATGTGCAAATCATCAAATAGCTAAAATAATAGCAAGCATGAAGAAAATCAAGCCTTTTCATGGGCAAATCATCAAGCAGCTGAAATAATGGCAAGCATGAAGAAAATCAAGCTTTTTCATTGGCCAATCATCAAATATCTGAAATAATAGAAAGCATGAAGAAAAGCAAGCTTTCTCATGGGCAAATCATCAAAAAAGCTGACGGCCATGAGGAGCTTTCATATGTTGGACGGTCTATCATATTGAGTTGGTTCCGCCATTGCACGTCTCAGGTTAAGCAGGCGACATCAATGATGCTATGCCAAGCTTGGCGTCGATATCCTTTATCCCATGCATCTTCTTAATGCCCATCAACAATATCTTTGTGCTTTAGAATATGGCGGTGGTTTTGTTCCTGCAATTCTTAACATCCTTCCATTGACTCAATTTTGCTTAGACAACATGTTACATTTTCTACTCGATCAACCAATTTGACATCGGAGCAGCCAATTTCTCTGGTTTTAAGTTAATTAGCTTTAGCACCACTTCCATAGAATTGGACAACATCGCCAAATTGGTGTACACTCTGGTACGCTTGAATAGAAAGTAAGCAAAATTCGATGATGACAAGATCACGTGGCATGTTTACTTGGATAGGAGAAACTCATGTAAGATAGGGTAGGGTAGGGTAGGGCAGAGCGGATGACCTAAAAACCCTCTTGCCGTGTCAGCATCGGCTGAACGCACCTGTGGGATTCTCTTCTCCCCTCCCCTCCCTCCCACCGTTCTCCTCTCCCCCCTGCTATAAATCTTGCCCAACGCCGCACGCAAAATCCAAAAAATCCCCAATCCCAAACCTAGTACACTGTACTGTAGCACCTGTAGCAGGAGGAGGATGGTGGTGAAGAGCGCAGGAGGAGGAGGCGGCGGCGCGGAGGAGGGGGCCGCGGGCGCGGCGGTGCGGCGGTGGGTGGAGGCCGGCGGCGGGAGGCTGGTGCTGGACGGCGGGCTGGCCACGGAGCTCGAGGCCCACGGCGCCGACCTCAACGACCCGCTCTGGAGCGCCAAGTGCATCCTCTCCTCCCCGCACCTCATCCGCAAGGCAAGCCGCCGCCCAAACACCACCTCATGTACCCTGCACACCCGCCACCCTGGCCTTGCCACTTCGGCGATTCCTTTTTCTTTTCTTGCTGATTATTAGTTCTTAGGATTCATCAGTTTTCTTCTAGTAGCATTTTGGTCTCTGCCTGCTGTTCTCTACACGATTCAGAATACTCGTTGGAGTATAAACAAACGGTGTTGCCCACCATGGTTCTTGGTGAGGCCGGGTTCCTAAAATCTACTAACACATAGTAAATTTTTTAGATGCGGAACCATTATAAATTAGCTCAGCCGGACAAGTCGACAATATGGGTCACTAGCTTACAAGGTGGTTGGAAAATGTTCCTTTCTTTCTCCAGGGACGCTGGAACTGCCCCACGGGGTCCCATTAGAATAAGGTACTAGCGTGCTGCATCATGAAACAGGGCAGCAGCACCTCACGCGATGCTAGCATCATAGGCTTAGGGAAAGGAGGATTCGTTTTTCTTTCTTTGTCATGCTCTTGGCAGGTAAAGACCCCCAAAAGGGAGGAGAATCAGTTCTTCCTTTTGCGTGTCCACTTCTGTGAGCTGCGATGCTACGATTTCGATGGGCATCTGAAAGACATGACTAGATGCAAAGATTCAAGCGTGCAAAATGTGGTTTCGTGTTGTAGAATAAAGTGTCGCTACCGGATGAAAGACAGGGCCACCGGATGGTTTTGTGACAGGTGCCAAATTTGCTGCGAACCTCGTACCATTGAGGAACCACGAACAAAGCTTATGCCACATGCCAAATATATTCCGAGTATTCTCGACACAACACAAAATATTAATTATTCCAACTATTCTAGAATGAAGTCTGGTCATTATTAAAATTTAGTGTAGTGAAGTCCTTATTATCCAGTCTAGACTTGAGAACTTCAAGCATGGCATCACCCTGTAGTTTAGGGCCACTTGAGCCTGATATTATTTTGATTTTTGAATCTGGATTTGTTGGACCATCGTGAAGCCACACTGGAAGCATCATGAGACAGTGCGTCACTAGTGCTAGGATGAGTCCTGGGCTTTTCACATTCAGGACCCATGTTTGACCTGACGTGTGGATACTGGATATTGGCATCCAGGTGATTTCCGATGTTAACACTTAACTACAGATTAGTCTGTGTAAATCTATTAGTGAAACATGCAGGTGCTGTTAGGTGCAGCCTGCAGACAAAAATCGGAACAGACCTGAATTCATTATAGTAGCTCACTTTGTTGGGTTTCTTGTGTTTATGAGTTATTTACAATTGGTTTTTGCTTCAATTATTAGAGTTATTCCTAATTGTTCTTTGTTGCAATTCAGCTCATTGAGCAATTGTTTTTCTGCAGATTGACATAGCATGCTAATCTTGGTATGTGTATGATACAGGTCCACTTAGACTACATAGAAGCTGGTGCAAACATTATAATTACTGCATCGTATCAGGTTCCAAAATACAGTTTCACTCTTCCTTTTTTATGTTTCCGTGACATTTATGAACATACTGACATTCAAATTTGATGTTGCAGGCTACCATTCAAGGGTTTGAGTCCAAGGGATTTTCAAAAGAACAAGGTGAAAATTTACTAACAAAGAGTGTTGAGATCGCACATGAAGCACGTGAGATGTTTCTGAAGCAACATCCAGATCAGTCCACTCCCTTGCGTCCTATTCTGGTTGCAGCTTCAATAGGAAGTTATGGGGCTTATCTTGCTGATGGGTCTGAGTACAGGTATTTTACTACTTAACATAGCACATGTTTTTCCATTTTACTTCTGGAAAGTCATTTCTCTTTATCTGTTTGTCACTAGTGGGGATTATGGTGAAGCCGGAACACTTGAATTCTTGAAAGATTTTCATCGGCGAAGACTTCAAGTTCTTGCAGAAGCACGTCCTGATTTGATCGCTTTTGAAACAATCCCCAACAAATTGGAAGCTCAGGTATGCTGACTTTACTGATCGCCCAGGGATATGCTACCTCAAATTTTACAGTACACTCTTATGAAATGATATCTGATGGTTTTCTCGTGATGTATCTTTTTAGGCTTATGTTGAACTTCTTGACGAATGCAACATAAATATACCTTCATGGTTTTCCTTCAACTCAAAAGATGGAGTTAATGTTGTGAGTGGAGACTCATTAGTCGAATGTGCTAATATTGCTAATGCATGTGCAAAGGTTGGTGCAGTTGGTATAAACTGCACACCTCCAAGATTTATTCATAGCCTGCTACTCTCAATTCGGAAGGTAAGAGCATCTTACATTCCTTTTAGTTGTAAACGCAAGTTAAGCTTATCCTTTTGCGTGTTCCATGAAATGTGCATGCCCATGTTTGGTTGCACAAATAAATCTTACCATGTTAACTTGTTGCATAGAGCCACCCTCATCTTTGGCGTGTTCTTTGTTTGACTAACTGTGTTGTGCTCCGTCACTGCAGGTCACAGACAAGCCAATTCTGATATATCCCAACAGTGGAGAAAGATATGATGCTGAGAAAAAGGAGTGGGTGGTAAGTTAAAAATCTCAATACACTTATGCCTGTTTTCGGTAGAAACCATCTTATATTTCTGAACACAAAAAACCTGTCAATCAAATACCTAACTCTACCCCCCCTAGAATTCTAGCTTTTCCATCCCTTTTGTTTTCCATCTTTCCACTCAACCTTAGGCAGAACTGTAAAATGTAAATAGATGAACATTCATAGCGATTGGATATGTGCTCCCCATAGTGCAAGAAAGAACACTTTGCAGGGGGGCATAAACTACAGTAAAAATAGAGTACAGTACCTTATTTGAGTTACTCTGTTGCATCTGATTTATTTCAAGCAGCCATCCTCATCTTCCCTTTGGTTAGCAGCTAAAACTAGTTGCACAGAGCCAGCCTCTAAGCCTGTCCTACTAACAGAATAGGATACCTGAGGTGTTCTAGAACTCGAAAACAGTAATGATATGCGTCATTTGCTGTGCAGGAATCCACTGGTGTGTCAGATGGCGATTTCGTTTCTTATGTAAGCGAGTGGTGCAAAGATGGGGCTGCCCTTATCGGGGGCTGCTGCAGGACAACTCCAAACACCATCAGGGCAATTAGTAGATCTCTTAACCAATACTACCCTGCGCCTTAGGCACAGAGTTGTACCCTCCTTCAGATGGGTTACTCCTGGTGTTACGTTATGAACATGTCCTGGAGATTTAGTAATAGCTGCGTCATGTTCTCCTGCAAAATGAGATAGCTGTGCACTTACATTTGTGAAATGGTGGTGTATTTCTTCATGGTTCTTAAGTCGTCTTACTTGGAGGTACAATCAGTCAAGGATTAGCAAGCGGTAATAGCAAAGTTGTGCCGAGGAGCGAGCGAAACGATCTGTGGCGAGGTTCATGAACCCATATTACCTATATTAAGAGAGTTCAAGGCAATGTATGTTATACATATTCTGAGTTGTTATGAAGATATTAACCTGCAATAAGCTGCTATGTTGTTGTGTACTAGTGCTGCCTTATGTATACCCTGTTTTCTTGTATTGTAGGTTTTATCTCAAGTAGAATGTATGTATTTCCATCTGAAAACAAAGAATTTCCCTGAGGGTTCCTTCATCCTTGATAAACAAAATCGCCAACAACATTGTTGACTTGTTTTCCCTTCTCCCTTTGACTTCTGATTTCCCTAGATATAACCGTGGGGCGAAGTTGCTCAGGTAGAAATTTTAGTACCATGTACAGAGTTGACTCTTTGATGGCATGGCTGTAATTTTTTATGGGAAAACAAATCTCACTGTTTCAAAAGTGCAAGTTTAAACTACCAAACTTTTTTTTTTCCCCCACAAAAGTTGCAAAACCGCTCATTTCTCATAGACCTGCTGGGAGTTATTCCTGATAAGAAAAAGATGCATCTCATTCTATGCTGAAGTATTTTCACAAAAGCCGTGCTAGAATATTTATTGCTGCAACCAGGGAAGACATAAACCTTGGCTAATTTTATGAATAGTTGCATAGACTGTACATTTCTTCATGAACCAAAGCTACATGCTAATAATAATCTCCTGTGATGTACTTCTTCAGTTGTTTCACTTCTTGGTGCTGTTGGTCTACGATTGCTCTGACAACATCACCAATGGAGATCATACCAACTACCTTCTCGTCAAATACTGGAACGTGTCGAATGTGCCCGTCTGTTGATGCAGAGAAATAGAATTAAAAATCAAATTAGTAACTAAAGAAATCCCTCGTGGCGTGCACGTATGATATGATCGTAAATAGTGAAATGATTTACCAAGTGAATGTTCCATTACCTGTCATTAGCTCCATTGCACGCAGAATATTGGTATTGCTGGACACGGTGATTAGCTTGTTCTGTAACACAGTAAATAAGAAAATTATGAGGACCAAAGAAATGTGTGATGGTAGGATATTCAATCTATTGCAGTTTTTTTTTCCTTTTCTTCTTTAAGCCCATTCACCTCTTCAGTCATGATATCTTCAACTCTTGTTTCCTCGGAGGGTCGCCCGGGTAAGAGGACCTTCCTAGCGAAATCTGCATCAGATGAGGATATAAATTGTGCCATTTTGAAAGGTCAGTGCATGTCGTGCTGTGAACCGATCTTTTTCTCTTTGTTTCTTGGAAAATCCTTAGAACTGGTTGCTGATTTGTGGTTACCTCTTTCAGTGACAATCCCTGCAAGCTGCTTGTCGTCCCCCGACTTGAGCACGACGAGAGATCCGACGTTATTGGCCGTCATCTACGGATCGAATGAAGCACGATCGACACGATATTCAGCCAGCCATTTAGAAGCAGTGCACAGTAGCTAGCTAGCACATTTTTTTTTCAAAAACAAGATGAAAACGGTGAGCAGCAAACCCTTACGTGCTTGACGGCCTGATGCACCAAATGGGTGGTGCTGCACCAGTAGACCGCCCTCGACTGGGCCTCCCCCTTCGCCCTGAGGATTTCCCGGACGGTGATGTTCTCCAGCCCCATGTGAGGGATGATCACGGCCGGGGACTCGCTCTGAATGCGCGAGATGAGGGTGGCCCAGGAGAAGATCCCCTTGTTCATGTGCTGCAGGACGGTCAGCCTCAGCTGCTTCCCGTGCTGGCTCAGCGCCTTGGCGATTCCCTGCATCCTGTATGTATGTATCTTCTCGAACTTCATGCATGAATCATGATGGCTGTCAGTTCTTCGCTATGCCTTACAATTTGTGCTGAAATGTTTCAGTGAACAACATGCATACCTTGGAGGTTGTGCTGAATAAGATTGCAGGTAGGTTAGCAGACGCGCCGTGGATCGAAAGGGTTCGTGACGATGGTGTTTATGTTGTGAGTGCAGGAATGGGATGCATGGCGACATTGTTGCTGTCTCTTATATATGATGCAGACTTATCGGAGCCCGGCCGGAACGCAAGAACCGGTGCTTACCTTCGTCGTTCCGAGGGAAGCAAGGAATAACTTAGGTCACAGCCTCAGGTATTTCTAGTGTTGCTTCTATTCCTTTCGTGACGCTAACTTTTTTTTTTGTTTCTCTTTTTGAACTGGTGACGCTAGTTTTGCCTTGCAGAGGCTCATATTCTTCAGCTGAATGGCCGTGTATTCCGCAAAGTCATTTTTACCGGTGCCGGTATCTAGCGGTGACCTATGATCCAATGGGGGCCACATCGTGAAGTATCCCAATACAGTAGCCCGTATTTGATTCTTTTCTTGGCTTTAAGTGTTGGTATTTTTTTGTGGGTCCCATCATTTGCCGAAAAAGGTAGCATGCATGGCCCTTTCCTTCCATTGTTTCTGACTCCACGTACATGTTATGACACATTCACTCTTTTCTCTCTCACCACCAAACGCATCATTTTATTCCACCCTTGCCAATTTTAACCATTCATATCTTTTAAACTATATTTCCGTTTCGGAAATAATTTATATATTTGAGCTCCTCGCGCAAAGACCTTTAGAACAAAATCAATCTTGTATATATTTCAAACACGTTTAATTTCCAACGTTTCAATTAACATATTTCACTCAATATATTTTGTGTGGAACTGCTTATTTTAGAGTTTGAAACTGATTTTTTTGTGATGAGTGAAATATGTTTCAATTTTTTCACAAGTACGTAGTGAAATTAGTTTTTAAATCTATTTTTTGTAACGAGTGAAATTAGTTTAAGTGAGTGTAATATGTTTTCTTAAAAATGAGTGTAATGTGTTTTATGAAACTAGTGAAATGAGTGAACTCTATATTTTGTAAATGAGTGTAGTGTGTTTTCTGAAATAAGTGAAATAAGTTATTTGAAAAAAGTGAAATATAACCAATCTTTTGTGTGAAACTAATTTTTCAGTGTTTGAAACAGATATTTGTGAAGAGCGAAATACATTTCAATATATTTCATAAATTTACAGTGAAATTAGTTTTACAAATGAGAGTACCGTGTTTTATGAAATGAGTGAAATCTATTTTTAAAATGAGTGAAATTGTTTTTTAACTAATATTTTTTAAATAAGTGTAATGTCTTTTCTCAAATGAGTGAAATCTATCTCTTTGCAAATGAGGGTAATGTGTTTTCTGAAACTAGCGAAACGGATGGAATATATCTTTTGTAACAAGTGAAATCTGTTTTTTGAAACATATGAAATATGTATTTCAATTGAGTAAGTGTAATGTGATTTTTGAAATGAGTGAAATGTATCCTATTTAATTGAGTGTAATGTGTTTTCCGAAATGAGTGAAATCTATCTTTTGTAAATGAATGCAGTGTGTTTTCTAAAAATAATAAAATGAGTGCAATATGTTTCTTTTCGTTGAGTGAAATATGTTTCTTAAAATCGGTTAAATAAAATTAGTTGAGATATATCCAATATTGCTCTTGTTTTAAAACTTCTATTTTACTAATATATCAAATATATATATGTCTTTATGAGTTCCATATTCCAGTTGTTAAAATGAGCAAAACACTAGAAAAAACTTTTATGAAATCATGGAACAATCTAATGTTTTGTGAAAGTGATTTTAAAGATAACTGAAATATATAAAACAAAATATATTTCAAACATATCCAAAATTGATCTTGTTCTGAAGGTCTTGTCACCGCTAATGCAAATATATAAATTTTTTCAATAATGGACGTTTGGTTCAAAAGATATAAATCATTAAAACTATGATGATGAAAATAAAATGCACGTCATATGTATGGCGTGAGAGAATGCATGCATGGATGCGCAGTCCACTCTAACTCTCTCTCTTCTGTAAAAGATGACAACATCTGACACTAGTACATGTATTCCTATGTATAATCTGATATCTAAAAATGGAGTATAAAACATGTACGAATCTTGACGATAGTGATGGATGGTGGATTGCCCCGCCGGTACGTAAAATTACTTATTCGCTGTTTATTCCCTTCCTCCTCGCTTAACGCCACAAAAAAATAACAACAACATATTTCTTTATTTTGCCTAGGTGGTGGAACAAAATCAACTTGTGTGACATGGTGGAGCGTTACCTGCACATAGAGCAAGTATAATAAGGTGATTTAAGAGCATCTATAGTTGGATCTTGCAAATCGGACCCCTCAAACGTCCGGACGCGTTCGGGTGCATCCACGGACACTGACCAGACACTCTCTAAATCCATGCGTTCATACCCGCGTATCTCATATCCGGCACCCTATATCCATATAAATCCATGCAACGTAATACGTCGATCAGCAAACGATCAAAATCGACAGGAAACGAACATATAAACCGATACCAAACGGGCACAATTCACATAAACATCACCAGAAGATCACCAAAAGGACATAATTCACACAGTTCAACGATCTGACACATTCTAACTACATACTAATACTAGATTATGTAAGAGGAGAGGGCGAGCTTCACCACTTCCTCACCGGGCCTTTGCCCTTCCAGTCGCCGGCGATGTTGTAGGCGTCCGCAGCAGGAGGTGGGTCGATGTCGGAGCCGTCGGAGTCAGCCCCTTCGGAGGAGGATGAATCGGAGATGACGATGTAGCCTTGCAAGCGTTGGACGATGCGGTCTTGCTTGCGCTTGAGCTTGGCCAGTGTAAGTGCATCTAGTGCCATCCTTATTTGCTTGCGCTTGAGCTTGGCCAGTGTAAGTGCATCTAGTGCCATCCTTATTTGGTTTTGGAGTATTGAAGACAAACATGGTTGAGGGACTAATGTGTCTGTGAGAGTTCACAGGTTAACACAGATAGAAGTCCCTGGAGATTCGGTTTAACCTCGAAGACGACCCCTAAAAATGTCCGAAGACATGGATGACGGCCGAAGCCATTGATGGTACGCGAAGATAATCGCTTGAAGATAATGAAACGCGAAGACGAAGTCTTTTAGTAGTTTTGTTTCTTCTTTTCCGAGTCATAGGAACCACCGTACTGTTAAGTGGG
>CBMN010343005.1:0-10210 GCA_000582825.1 Hordeum pubiflorum | reverse complement strand
TATAAAACTGCAACAATGATTACCGATCTAGTAATCAATTGCCTAGGGACAAATCTTTCTCTTGCGCTATAAAACTTTCTACTAAACAATTAATTTAATTAACATTTATCTAAAAAGCACCTAACTTTTATTTACTTGTTCTTTTTCGATTGCAAAACTATATATTACACCTACTAAGTACTTCTAGTTTCCTTCCGGCAAAATAGTTTTATACTTGTTCTAGGTAAAGTAAGCATTAGGGTGCGTAGAGTTGTATCAATGGTCGATAGAAATTGAGAGAATAACAATTCTACCTTTACCTCCTCGTTGGGTTTGACACTCTTACTTATCCAACAAGACTACAAACGATCCCCTACTCTTGTGGGTTATCACTCGGCGCAACCCCCTCCTCCCGCCGTACCCTACATCTGTAACACCCCATAAATTTAACCCTGTTTTTTTTAATTAAAAATTTTCCGTGAATAATTTTTTTAATTTAGGTTTGGCCCTCTGTTAAATTCAGCACCTTTGTGTCTTGTGTTTTCTAAAAAAAATCCCTCCAAGTAGAGACTTCTGAAAAATATTGTGGGGCTTAAGTGTTTTCTTAAAAAATATATTTCATTTTGCAAACTCAATGGAAAATACTTTTATATTAAAACTTGCCAAATTTAATTTCTTTTATTGGCATTTTCATTCTTTGAAAGGCCTCTTTTGCACTACAACCATGTTATATATTCATTTAAAAATTCCATAAAAATTTGGGGATATTATGTGATGCCTATAGATAACTTCTATGCAAAAACCTATCTTGGTATTTTGGAAATTTTGAGCAAACCATCCTCTTTTCATTTCTGGTCCAGTTTGGAGTTTTGAACTACAACCCTATTTATTTTGCTCTAATGGCCCTGAGATTTTTCCTACTTGTAGTCCACTCTACCAAAACCTTAAGTCCACGAGATTAGCCCCATTGGAATAATTTAAGTTCATGAAATTAACCCCTGCAGTTGTTGTCCAGAAATGAATTTCACCAAAACTTGCATTATCAAGTTTCCTCTTTTACCAAACCAACCAGACCATTATCATCAGCATCTAAAGAGACTTCACTCTGGAAGTTTTGGTTGCAAAGAAAGCCTTCTAGGTAGCCCTAGCATTCTGTCGAGCACCTTATGTGCATGGAAGAAATTGGCAAGCTCATAATCCCCCTGGCTTCGCTGGCCTCGCCACGTCGCTCCTCTGCCGCCTGCCGAGCTTATCCGTGGAAGCCATAGGAACCACCATTGCTCGCCTACATAAGAGTACCCCGAGCTCTCAGCGCACTGAATAATCCTTTCCTACACCGTAGCAAGCGCCCCTAGTAGCAGTTGAGCCAGAGATGCCCATCTTCCCCGCTTCTGGCAGCTTCAGTCGTCGTCACCTCCCTGTTAAATTCCTCTCAACCAGAGCCCCTCCACTCTCACTCTCTCCACCAGAAGTGTTCCTTTGACCCCACGAGCCGATTCCCCCTCCTAATTTAGCTCGGGAACCACCGTAGACAGAAGATTATCCCCGCTCGTACCCGCCGTCCGCCGGAGAAATTGTCGTCGACTGCCCCATCCACCCCATCGGTCGTAGCCCACACCCACCTGACCATCGCAAGCCACTAAGAACGATGATGTGGTCATCTCCCATCGCCACGCTCCAAATCGCCGGCAAGGATTGCCGGGAACCTCACTTCCGCTCGGCCAAAGGAAGGAGACGGCGGGGTGGACCCGTCAAACCTAACTGGTGGGCCGTGGGACCCACCATCAGCGACCCAGGACGCGCCGTGTCAGCGATAAGTGGAAGTGTGTTCCCTGTAATACGTTTTCTCCTTTAGGACCTGGCCGAACTGTTTTCTATTATTTGTTTTATATAAAATCAGAGATTTGACAGAACTTTGATTGGCTTTAACTTTTAAAGTACAACTTCAAATGATTTGATTCTTTTTCCCACAATCCTAAAATTTCATATAGTTTATTTTAGAATTTATTTCAATATTTTCCAAAAAAATATTTGTATTGTTTTTAAATTGTGTGTTAATTCAAATATTTTCAATCTAGGAAAAAGGTGGGAAGATCAAACTTTCAAAATTTTGGAGTGAACTCAACCTCTCTACATACTCAAGGCAAGCATCTTGAACATTGATATGATACGAGGTAGTTGTTTGCTTGCTAGAATAAATAAATCACGTTTATGGTAACTTGAAATAAAATGTTGCATATGAGAAATGCATGCATGAATTCATTGGTTGGAATTATTTATGTTAAACATGAGATACATATGGAAGTGTTAGTACCTCATGCCACACATGCCTATGCTGGTCCGGACAATTTCTGGAGAAAGGCTTTGTCTCGGGTAGACGTAACCATGGAACTGATATCTCGCAGTGACGAGGATGATTAGTGAAGGCATGTTGGGCATCATGGGTTGTGACCCTTATGGGTACTATGAAGCAATTATGTTGTGCTAACCATTGCAGGGAAAATTTAAACCTCCTGAGTCGACCATAGATCAAGTCTTGTTCCAGTAACCCCCATACTCGTTCTGTGCTACCACTTGTCCCTACCATGGGTACGGTACAGTTCAGTAGGTTGTCAACCCCTTTCTTTGCACACACCGTACAGACAGGCCATGGTGGAAGATACCATAGGCATCTGGTAGGCATGCCACCTGGTTCGGGGGCATGGGTGTTCCGGTTGGACCGAGGGGGTAGCGCCCCTATTTTGCGAGCATTATAAATATTGTGATCCCATGCTAATCGAGATTGTAGTCTCCCCACTTAGAGTTTTACTTAACGATTGCCGTGGGTGATTCCAGGCATCGGGAAGTTGAGCTAGTGTGTGCGGGTCAGGTGTGTTTTCAACTCAAAGACCATAATTAGAATTAGTCAACGTCTCGGGTTGACTAAAGAAATCCTTTACTCGGGGGTAAAGAGTACAACCTTTGCAGAGTATAGCATCTATTCGAATAGCCATGTCCACGGTTAAGGACTACAGTCTGGGATAGGTCAAGTGTCGGTCTTCGGAGGAATTAATTGGACCATGATGTTGATCACGTATCACGGCGGATGATCTTTATTATCAATTTTGTTATAGACCAAAATTCTTATGTATTTGATTTGTTGAGTATCCTTGGGAAGGTTATGCCACCTGGATAGTCATGCGATTATTTCCATTATAAGCCCTTTATGCGGTGTCACTTCAGACGCCCAACTGCGGCACACACGTTATTATTTCCAATATAAGCCCTTTATGTGGCATTGCCTCAGACGCCCGAATGTGGCATGTATGTATTTATTTCTGATAAAAGCCCTTTATGGGGTGTTGCATGATCAAAAGAGACCAATCTGTAAAGCTATAGATCCTGGAATAAATACAAAATCGCAGCACATGAAAAAAAGCCTAAGCAGGCCGAATCTCTGGCCCGATAGCAGTTGAGCACACAATAGTAAGATGCACATGGGGGCGCTGGATAGGGCGGGGCACTCACCTTCTGGCCCATCAGGCCGGTCGGCTGGGTCTGGCTCAGCGGCTACTGGGCTGGTCGGCAGGAGGCCCACGCGGGAGCGCTGTCGGTCGATCGGGCCTGGATCGGGGGGAGCGCTCCTTCGTTCTCCCGTGCTCCAGGACAAGGCCATGGAGATGGAGCGGGACGGAGCTGACCTCCGGCGAGCAAGCAACGGCAGGGCACGCGGACGCAGGGAACGAGGTCCCGCGGTCTAGATTTGGTCGGATCTGGCTGGTGGCGGGGAGCGGAGGTCCTCCAGCGGTGGCGGCGCGAGCATCTCTGCGTGACGGATCTTGGAGCGGGTGCCCCTGGCGAGGAGTGGGGTCGCGACGGGGGACGACGGAGCGCCGACTTGTGGGGTCGCCGAGGGCGGGCTGCACCGGCAGTGGTGGTCGCCGACGGGCGGCAGGGCACAGCTCGTGAGGAGCTCCGGCGAGGCACGGGCGCGACCACACGATCTCGGGGCGGCTCTGGAGGTGTGGGTGTGCTCGGGCGCCCGCGGGCTGTGGCGGCGGCGGCTCGGGCCCAGGCGGGCCTGCCTCGGACCACAGCAAGCTGCGGTGGCTGCTGTGAGGCTGGCGGGCGTCGTGGCATGTGGGGATTGTATGGAGGGCGGCTTAGGGTGACGTGGCAGGCTGTGGTTCGCCGGAACGACTGCAACAGCGGCGCCAATTTGCGGTGGTGGGCTGGTCCGGCACGGAAATTGAGGCGAGGGTGGCAGCGGCTGTGACGTAGGTGGAGGCTAGGGTGAGTTTTGTCCCAAAAATAGCTAGGGAGGCTGTTTAAATAGGCAGGTTTAGGGTTACGGGTGTTTTTGCCCGAATTCGAAACTTCCGATCTCGATCGGACGGCTCCGATCGCGGGGCTAGGCCAGGTGGGTTAGGTGGGCTGTGTAGATGGGCTAGGCTGAGATGAGAGGGAAATGTGAGGCCCATGACAGAGTTTTAGAAAGACCGAAAACGTGCGATAATAAACCGATGACGGTGCCGCTACGGTCCACCGTTTGGGTATCAAACGACCTCCGATTGCGACGAATTTTGGCAGGCGATCTACCTACAACATAATAAGACTGCATGCCAACTTTCGACCCATTCCGAGAATATTTTATACCCGCTTTTAAAAACAATATTTTAGCGATGCCGTGGGCGCGTGCGTGTGTGGTTGGTCTCGAAACGGTCATCGGTGAAATGGAGAGAATCGGCAACTACAAACGGATGCAAGTTTTCAAAAAACGACGCCCACGGAGTGCCGATGTAATGCGGATGATGCGCATGATGTGATGATGAATGTGATAACCAAATAACACACACGACGATAACGAAATAAAAGGGGAATCTTTTGGAGCGTCGGTCTCGGGCTGGTACACTCTAACCTTGCCATCTCTCAGGTGAACGGAGAATTCGACGCACAAGACCCGAAGATGACTGCATACCGCAATGTTGTTTTAGCAATCTCGGGATGCTTCGAAGGACTAGAATTCCATCGCATACCACGGTATAGCAACCAAGCTGCTGACAGACTAGCAAGACTAGGCGCAAAGCGTGCCCCTGTTCTGGTTAACACTTTTCTAGAACAGTTGTTCAAGCCGTACATAGTCTGGCAGGGAGGAACCGACATCACGGGTACCCAGGTCACCGGAAGGGCTAGCCCTCTGGACGCCGATGATGACAGCGGCATTATAGGAGGATCATCCCAAGAGGAAATGGCCTCGGTTCATGAGATCATGGTAGTAATCGTGTCATGGATCGATCCCTTTCTCAAATACTTGCTTCATAAAGAGCTGAATGATGCCAGACCGAGGCGCGAAGTATAATACACCGTTCTAAAGCATATCGGGTTCATGAGGGTGAGTTGTATAAACACAGAGTCACAGGCGTCCTCCAAAGATGTATATCCGAGGAAGACAGACATAATCTTCTTGCTGAAGTACACTCCGGCATTGCAGGTCACCATGCAGTAGCCTACTCCATAGTATCACGGCTTTCTCAGCAGGATTCTACTGGCCTACCGCCAAGCAGGAAGCTAAAACAGTAGTCGAACGTTGCGAGGGATGTTAGGTTTTCGCTAACCGAAGTCATATGCCAACAACGACACTCGAAATGATTCTTATCACCTGGCCTTTTACGGTCTAGGGACTCGACATGGTTGGCCCCCTCAAGGGAGGCTCTCACAAAAAGAAATATGTGAAATATCTTCTTGTCAAATGGATCGAGGCTAAACCGGTCCCAACTGCCAAAGCAACCCACGTTATTGTTTTTATTTCTTGTTTGGTGCACAGATAGGGCATCTCCCACAGCATAATAACGGACAATGGCTCTAATTTCACGGCCAAGGAAGTACAAGCATGGTGGGAAAAGTTGGGGATTAAGCTCGACTATGCATCCGTGTATCACCCTCAAACTAACGGGCAGGTAGAACGTGCCAATGGCCTTGTCTTAAGTGGCATCAAGCCGTGCCTACTTTGTTCCTTGAAGGAATCTGATTGCAAGTGGGTAGAGGAGCTTGACTCCATGCTATGGGGCCTACGTACTATGCCCAATCGGTCCAAAGGCTATATGCCTTTCTTTATGGTGTACGGGGCCGAGGCCATTTTACCTTGTGACATAATTAACGATGCGCCAAGGGTACGCATATAAGACGAAAGGAGCCAAGCTGGATAGGAAGGATGACCTTGACGCTTTGGAGGAACAACAAAATGTGGCCCGAGCATGCTCCACCATTTATCAACAATAGGCGAGACACTACCAGAGTAGGGAAGTTTGGACGAAGTCGTTCAACAAAGGCACTTGGTCATGAGATTCAACCCCAAAAAGCAAAAACATAAACTTCATCCACAATGGGACGGTACATTCATCATTGACCGAGTACTCATTGGAGGGTCATACCGCATCCGCGATCCCGCCAACAACAGATTGGAGCCAAGCCCGTGGAATGTTACCCTGCTACGGTGTTTTTACGGTTAAACATACCCAACCTTACAACACTCTTCCGGGTTAGTTTTAGCATTTTTGTAGCCTAGGCTATCGTAATCTTCTTTTTTCGTTTATGTGCTCAGTCGATCCGAAGTGTTTCACAACCTTCAGTGACATATCGCCTTTACAACATGTACCTTCCCACGGTCACTCGTGGCCATTTATATTCAAGGACTTGTTACAATTCCGCTTTATTTTCCCGTTCTTTTGCCTTACATATGCATCAACTACACTTAAGTTTTGGCCAACCTGGGTCTCCTGGCTCCTGTGCTCCTAGAGGGTAAAGGAAGCACCTTTATGATTGTTGCTGTCGGGTTAACCGAATAGGCACCTCAGACGGGTGAAGTCGAAAGCTAGCACACTTAAAAACATGGTTGGTCGGCTACGGTGGAATAGTTACAAAAACGTAACTGGGGGCTTCACGCTCACCTCGGCATTATACATGGGGGCTTCGCACCCACCTAGGATTCATATCTCCCGCCCTCATCTGGCCGATTACCGTCGTTGTATACGATCATCCAGGAAAGGAACCGATAGCGGAACTATTTTCCATGGAAGATGTTTCTTACGCCTTGACGTGATATAAAATACGCTCCGTGTCACCTTGTTATTCAATCCACATAGCCGTATTGCCTAGCTCTCTAAAGTATCTGGTCCGGTTGTTGGAACCTTAGTAAGGAGCACTCCTCGGTCACTGACTAGGGAAGGAGAAGCCGAAGGCTGGCGAACATAGTTTGGCATTACAGACGCATTACTAAAAAACTTGTACATAGATACACATAATTATTACAATACAAACTAGTACTTGTCCTTGTTGTCTATCAACAACTTTAGGCTACAGTCCTTCTGGGAAAACTGAGCGGCAGACATCACATTGTCATACGACAGAGAAGCCGGGATCTCTTCCACGTCAGGACCGGCTAGGCCCACTTCGGCCAGGCTTGTTTATCTATGTTTGTGTGGTGGGTCTTGACCATGTCCCAAGCTTCTCTGGCTTCCTCCCGGCAAGCGGACATTTTCCATGCCTTTATGCGATGTCAGGCACCCTCCAGGCGCTCTGCCAGCTCGGACAAGCCTTCGGACACGTTATTCTCCTCAGGCCATAACGCCTTGAAAACTATCTTCATTGCTTTTCAAGCTCTTTCCCGATCTTCGGTGAAAGGCAGTCAGATGTCCTCGGCCAAGGGTAGCGTAGTTCTCTCAGGACAACGTGTAAGTTATCGGCTTGGCCGAAGCTCATATGTTAGCATCTACCTACAAGGCCCAGCATGAAAGTCTTTATAAATAGCTTGCTTACCACTTGCAGTCCCGACGGGCTGCGGGTCCTTCCCCTGGGCTGAGGCCAATTGCGCCCATAATTAATCAATCTCTTTCATCTAGCGGTGGTTTTTCACCTCCAAGGTGTTACCCTGATCTTTCCATTTGGCCACGATCTGCTTGTCCACTTGTCTCTGTTATTCAATATATAAATTGTCCTCACGAGCTCGCTTCAAGTCGCTTTCCAACCGACCTATAGTTGGCGCTGCTAAGGAATATGATCAATTAGTGGAAGATAGAAAGGCTAGTTGAAGATATTAAAATAACCAGCTGCACTTACGGAGACCAATATTCCTGCACAACACTTAGGAGCTTCTTGGTTTTGGCCAACTCCGTAGACTAATATTCTTAGTCTCCCGGGAGGACTGTGAACAGGACAATACAGAAGTTTGTTAAGCCTCACTACGGATACATATATCAACACTTTGGCTTGGGGGCTACTAGCCTCCGTATTGAATTTTTTGTCTTTGCAAATAAATCTGCCGATCGGATGCGACATTTGTCCAATGTCTTGAGGGCTACTGCCTAACTGGGAATAAATTTAAGAAGAAGATACTTGTAAGCCTTTGGCCAGGATGTCTACTGCGGTTGCAAAGGTCGAGCGTGCAGTGTCGAGGTAGGCATCCATCGAGCTTAGACCGTTAAACTGTTTGCTGGTAAATACGTGGCTCTTTAGAGAAGCTTGGCGGTGCCGATGCCTCATCGCACCATTCACCTCAGACTCGGTGCTCGAGCATTCTCTCGAGGAGTTTACTAGGCAAGGGCGCTGAGTGGCATTCTCTGAAGCAGATATCGTCTCCGCATTGCCCTTGGGGGTAGATTATTTTCAGCTTTGGTTCTCGCTGCTTCCGCAGTCGGTCTCTGCAAACCAGATGTTTAGACGTCTGGTCCTATGTTGTTAACATTTGTTTAAGGATAACGAGGATTACCTATCCGAAGAATGAAACTCCTGACCCACCCTCGGGGTCGCCTTTTGTTGGGGGCGATTTCTGCAGCGATGGTAGGACCCCTGGAGCGGGCCTGATCGTTGTGCGTATGCTTCGTGCCATGACCCTTAGGAGAAGGAGTTAGAATGCTCGGGTTTCCTTGAGGTTGAGGCCTTTTTCGAGATTTAGCACGAGGAGGATTTACCAAGGAAGAGGGTAGAAGCCCCGGCAGGTCCGAAGTAATGGCTACTCTGGAGCCATCAAGACTCTCTTTAGAGAACGTCCGTGCTTCATATAAAGTGGATATCTCCTCGTCCTCATGGAAGAGGGGGTTAATACGTCTCCGTCATATCTATATTTTTTTATTGTCTCATGCCAATATTCTACAACTTTCAAATACTTTTAGCAACATTTTGTATTATTTTGAGGACTAACTTACTGATCCAGTGCCAAGTGGTAGTTCCTATTTTTTGTGTGTTTTTTCGCAGAAAATCCATATTAAACAAAGTACAAATGCAATAAAAATTTACAGAGATTTTTTGGTATATATGTGAAATTTTGGAAGACGAATCAACGCAACACAGTGCCCGAGGTGGCCACAAGCCAACAGGGCGCGACTAGGGGGTGGCCGCGCCCTAATGGCTTGTGTCCACCTCGTAAGTCGGTTGGGGTCCTTCTTTCACCGCAAGTAAGATAATTTCCAAAGGATAATCCCCTAAAAAATTCTTCCCGGTCAGAGTTACCGATCTCCGAATATTTAATAAACGGTGAAGAGCTAGAAAACAGTGGCGAAAATAGGAGAGTAACAGAGGGAGAGATCCAATCTCGGAGGGGTGGCTGCCCTGTGGGAGCCATGGCGACCATGGAACAGAGGGGAAACTCTCCTCCCATCTAGGGGGATACCAAGGAAGAAGAAGAAGGAGGGGGATCTTGGTGGCGCTGGAACACCGCCGGGGCAACCATCTTGATGGCGATCTACACCAACAACTTCGCCGCTGTCACCACCAACTCTCTCCCCCTCCATGCATCGGTGTGAAACCTCTATTCCCCACTGTAATCTGTACTTAAACATGGTGCTTAATGCTACATATTATTACCCAATGACGTGTGGCAATCCTATGATGTTTGATTAGATTTCTTTTGTCCTATGGGTTGATTGATGATCGTGATTGGTTTGGGTTGTATGTTCTATATAGGTGCTGTCCTACGGTGCCTTCCGTGCAGCACACACGTGGAGGATTTCCGCTTTAGGGTATTGCAATACGTTCATGACTCGCTTATAATGGGCGGCTAGAGTGACAGAAGCTTACACCCGAGTAAGGGGGTTGTTTACGTATGTGAGTAAAGAGGACTTGATGTGTTAATGATATGGTTGGGTTTTACCTGAATAATCTTTAGTACGTGTGGACGCTTGCTAGAGTTCCAACCATAATTGCATATGATCCAAGTATGGAAAGTATGTTAGCGTATCACTAGTAGAAAATGGGCCTT
>CBMN010341784.1:0-12911 GCA_000582825.1 Hordeum pubiflorum | reverse complement strand
GGCAGGTCTGGGTACCCCCGTTCCCGGAATGCCGACAACACTGTTTTGCTAACATAGCAAGATTAAAAGTGTGAAGGTCTCTAAACCGCAACCCCCCTTTCTTCACTATACACAACTTCCACCACGCAAACCAATGCATTTTCTTATGGTCATCACTGTCTCCCCACCAAAACCCAGAAATTTCATCTGTGATTGCCTTGCAAATTCCTTTTGGCAGCTTAAAAACAGACATTGCATATGAAGGAATAGCTTGAGCAACAGATTTAACCAAGATTCTTTGCCTTGCAATGACAGGGTTTTTTCCACCATCCCTTCAATCTCTGAAAAACTCTGTCTATAAGATGTTGGAAGCAATCTGATCTATCCACTTCAACCATGGTTGGTAGACCCAGATAAGTATCTGAGAGGGCTTCTGTATCTATTTAGAATTCTGCAGCATTCCTCTCTTGCCTGGATACTTGTGTTAGGGCTGAAGAAAATATTAGATTTTGCATTACTTACAATCTGTCCAGAACTGAGGCAGTAAGTGTCCAACACCCTTTTCAGCATGTTTTCATTGTGCTCATCTGCTTTCATCAAGATCAAAGAATCATCCAAAGGAGGTGCGAGATAGAGGGTGCATTCCGACAGACACAGACTCCCTCGAGGCCCCCAACTTCCTCCTCATGTGCTAGTAGGCTGGATAAACCTTCCGAGCAGAGCAAAAACAAATAAGGAGACAAGGGATCCCCCTGTCTGAGTCCTTGGGTGGGAGAAAATTCCTCCGTCTCAGTGTAATTGAACCTTTCCGTGGATGTAACCGACGAAACACAATCCATTATCAACTTGATCCAGAGCTCATGGAACCCCATTTTCTGCATCACTTTCTCCAAAAGTCCCTACTCAACGCGATCATGTGCCTTATTCATATCTAGTTTCACAGCACAGTAAGCATTAGACCCATGGGTCCTCTTCTTTATTGCACGAAAACATTCATACGCAACAAGTACATTATCAGTAATGAGCCTACTAGGTACAAAAGCACTCTGGGTGGGTGAGATCACCTCTGGCAAGACTCTCTTAAGCCTATTTGGAAGCATCTTAGAGATTATCTTGTAGACAACATTGCAAAGGGAGATCGGCCTATGCTGTGTGATTACCTCTGGATTTTCCACTTTGGGAATAAGTAAAACATTCTTTGAATTCCAGCCATCCGGGATCTTCTTTTTATTTATAGCATCAAGAACCTCATCTGTGAGATCATTCCCCACAATATGCCAGAACCGCTTGAAGAAGATCGCGTGAAGTCCATCCGGGCCTAGGGCTCTCATGTCACCAATTTGAAACAGTGCTTTCCTGACATCCTCTCTTGTGAAATCAGTTGTCAGTAAGTCATTCATATCGCTGGATACTGTAGGCTTTATGCAGTTCAACAAACTTGGGTCGATTTCACCCGCATTAGCAGTAAACGGGCTTCCAAAGTAATCTCTAATAAGGGGGCGAAGGTCTTCATTCCCTTCAATCCAGTCGCCCACATCATTTTTAAGCTTCTTTATCAGATTCTTGTGCCTCCTGGCTGACGCAAATTGATGGAAGTAGGCGGTGTTTCGGTCGCCCCTACGGCACCAACTGACCCTTCCCCTCTATGCTCAATATATCTCATCTTGTTCGAGCAGGTTTTCCACTTATATGGATAGCTCTTTCTGTTTCATTCTCACCTCTTCTGTCGGAGTTCTATTCATGAGAACTTCCAATTCCTTTTGTGCATTGCAAAGCCGCCTGTGAGGCTCCTTCAGTACCTCCCGATCCCAGTAATGAAGGCCACTGTGGACTAATTCCAGTTTCTCCCTCGCCGTCGGACAAAGACCATGATGCAGGGCCTTCTGCCAAGCAGTTTTGGCAATCTCCTTCATTGTTTCTTCAGACAACCATCTCACTTTGAATTTCTTGGTTCAACAAGAGCCGCCAGCAGCCACTCCCGCGAGGTACTCGGTGTCCAAACATATCGGCCTATGATCTGATTTACCCATCTCTAGATTAGTCAGTCCGGCGAACGGACGTAGCAGCATCCAATTTGCATTTGAAACCGCCATGTCCAGCCTCTCATGCAGCCCTCCACGGAACCATGTGAAACAATCTCCTGTATAGCCAATATCTTCCAAGGAACAGTCCGAGAGAGCGTCCTGAAAGGCTTTTAGGAGATATTGGTGGCATGGAGCGCCCCCATCTTTTTCATGAGAGAACATAATTTCACTAGTCTCCGATAACCATCCATGGCAGGTTAGACTGTGCATGCAAGTCACGTAGTATACCGTATATGCGATCTTTACGTTCCCAATTGGGTTCACCATACATCCATGTCAATCTCCAAAGATCCCCATTCGCCTCCTCCACTAAAACATCGATGAAATCGAGGGTGGTAGTCCGGGAGTAGATCCTAACCTCCTTGCAGACAATAAGCAACCCACCCTTTCTTCCATCATCATAGGAAGCAATCAACATGTGATCCATGCGCAGTTTTTTCATCAGAACTTGTGCCCTTCCTTCATCCAAATGTGTCTCGAACAGGAAGAACACATCCGATTCATGCCGCCTCTGGATGGCCGTAAGCGAGCGAACTATCGGGGCCCCGATTAGGCCCCAACATTTCCAGCTAATTAAGAAGCTGGATTCTTTGTTATTATTATGGTGAGGAATCATGATACAAGTTGTTTTTTTGGTTGATAATGCCCTGGAATTAGCTTCTCTGGATTGCGAACATGTTCTGAATTCCGTAGCTGCAGTCCAGAACGGCAAAAACCCATGAATCGATTGAATATGTTATGTAGGCACATACACTGCAGAATCGAGCAGTTCTTGTGTAATATACAGAAAAATTACACTAATTTCCACCCGCGGTTAAATATTCACGTAATAAATACACATGTTGAATGATTCCTCAATTTAGAGCCATGTATCATGATAAAACATATCTTGTTTTGAAACTTGAGTGGTCAGAGGTTTAATTTGGAGTGCACTTGGCCTGGACATGAGGGGATAAGATTATATTTTAACTGGCTTACCCCTGCTTCATTTTGTCCTGCTCCATGAAAAAGTGCTATGAGATGAGGTGAGAGGTACATCTTCAGACTAAAAGTTCAAATAAAGTCCCAATGTTACAAGGGGGGTGTTTAGCAGAATCAAACATGACAGCATTAACCTATGATTCATTGGCATATAATACCCAGAATTGAAACCCCAGGTTAAAAAAGAATGTATTACTTCCAAGGACCTAAGTTGCAGAACAAGGACATTGCGTACTAAAGTGTAAAGCCACTTAGAAATTTTATTTTTTGAAGCACATCCTATTAAACCAAAGGGAAATAGGTACAGAAAATACACTTCTTTCGAAAGCAGAGGTAACATCTATGAAAGAAGAAAAGTGCAAAGCAACCCCTGCATCATTAGTAAACAATGAAATCAAAGCACTGCAAGATTTTGTCCCTCACATACTTATCTCTGTGTAGAGAGCAATGGACTGCATAATTTAAAATATATGTAGATATGCAATGCGGGTAAAAGTAGTACAGATGTACGCCAATTTGTTGAATAGATAAAGTAGCAAAATAAAAAAAAGTTTGATACAGCTTTGGGATGCTTTAATAAAATTTAAAACAATGTGGAAACCTTCTACGGGGCTAAAACCACGCCACACCCAACCCTACTAACTCTAAAGTCTAGCACCGAACCACACCACTAGAGTGTGGAACCATCGTCTCCTGAACCATCTCCTCCGTTGATCTCCGTCATCTCCTCAGAGGTCGAGTTCTTCTAAATCGTCGGTTGGTTTGCCCTTTCGCACTTTCAACTCGTTGTGAGGTGAATTTATCAGGGCAGTTGCAAGCCATTTTCTGAACTGTCGAATGACATGTTCCGTAGTACGAGGTAGACATTAGGACCGTTTTGTAGTTGTGGAACCTGGCAGTAAAAGGTAAGATCGCAAGGCTAATAACAATATCGAACTGAAGACCAACGAACCATCAGGCATATAATTTTGAATTTTCAAATGCAAGGCAGGAGAACTGCCCATTTTATTGTGGAGAAAGTTGAATGAAATTATTTACCTCAACTTATTTCATCGTGATTGCATTGTGGATATCCAATGTTTCTCTTAAGAATCTGTCAATAATATACTAGGTTTCAGAGTGTATTACAGAAAGGTTCAAATTTGTTTTGACTTAGCCTGCAAAACATGCGCAGATGCTAAATGTCCTGACTCTTGGGAATAGTAGTTAACTTTGAGTGTGATCAAAAGAAGCTTTTGGATAATGCAAATTCAATGAATCCATAAGAAACACGGTGGTACTTTCACTATCTGCACCTTCAGGCGCGTATATGGTAGCCAGGCTCCAGTGAGAACTGATCAATTGGAATAAGAGAAGTACTTGAACATCAGGATACTATTCTCAAAATGCTAACCGACAGAGGTCAACTGGTCATTGTTGTAATACAGGATGATAAATTTTATCAAAATTAGTTTCTTAACAAAATACACTTGCCATGCACAAGGAGAAATAAGTACTTGATGTCTTTTATAGACCTCTGTCGTCAAGTCCCTTTATTAACCAAGTTTTCTGCTTCGAAAGAAACTAAGATATATGAGACACGCAGTGTCAGGGAAAACAACATAGCTTGGGAATTTAAGAATGTTATCACTGTTACAAAATCTCCCAGAACTATCTTTTGCAAGAAAAATGGGTCGCAAATATAATACTAGCCCTGCATACTAGTATGAAGACCAAGCGGTGGAAAATCTCCTCGGAGATGTCTACAGGAGGTAATTAGAAGTAGTTGTTATGAAAAAAAGAATAATGAGAAACATAGAAATGATGCATCCCTATCGAGCGTACAGTTCCACCATTGTCTCAGTGACAAAGCCTCTAACTAAGAACTTAAGGTCTCTGCAGTAAAGCATCATTGCATTTTTCTTGTAAGCATCGTCAATGCTCATATTCAATACAAGTTTTAGCCTGAATTTGATGCAAAAAAGTATATCAAAATTAACTTGTTGGAAAAAATACCAAATGACAGTTGCTAGAAAGGAAATGAACTAGTTTGGCTTTAACTTTGTGAAGACCCTTCGACTCTTTCTCATTGAGTCGTCCGATGTAGTCAATGCGGTATTCATCACTTGGACGAATGAAGCCAAAGTATTTAATCAATGGTCCCCTAACAACTTTTAGCTTATTTTCAACACTATTGTTGTGGGATAGAGGATAGTTTGTAATTATTTCAAGAAGGGATGACCAATCATCCCTAGATAATTTGGTAATGTACCCCTCTAGCATGCTCTTCACCTCGTCCAGAATAGTGACTTTCTGAGATGCTACATAATCATATGCTTCTTTATATCGGTTGGCGTAGGAAGCAGCTTGCTCCGACTGAACAAGTAGAAAATATTAGTATTTCACATGTTAGACATCATGCGATGAATATAGACGGACAAGACAATTTTTTTATATTTGACTTACCTCCTCCCTGAAAGACGAAATCTGTAAGGATTTACCACCTTCATGTTTGTCCTCTTCGGAATTGTACTCCTCTTTGGGATTGGCTGCAAAGAGGTGGCCACGATCATCATCTTTCTCCTCTTCCCAAACATCATTAGAATCGTCGACCTCCTCATAGTTGTCCTCCATTTTGTAAACCAATTCTGGACGATAACAACTATCCAAGAGTTGCTTGATACGTAAAAAATATAGCATTTCACACATGCACGTATGAAGACAAAATCTAACATTTTAACATGTTGCATGTTCTCTAAAGTATATATATATATGTGTGTGTGTGTGTGTGTGTAGTCAGCACTCACTTTTAGATTGTCATAGTTGTCTTGCCGTTCCTTGAACCACTTAATATGTTTATCTCTTATATCATGCATCCGTGTGAAAACATCCTTTGGCATGTCGAGTGCTTGATCGTCTATCATGTCAAGAAATATAACGTGTAGAGAAACTTGGGATAACGTATGTAAGTTGACAAAATATTGGCAAGTTTAAAGTCAGTTCAACATGAATCATTTAGAGGTTAGTAGGTTACTTACATGCAACAAGAATGTAGATCCACACAAATTGGTCACACTACCTTCATTCCTAAATTTTAAAATGGAATGTAAAAAGTACTCGACAATCAATTGAGTGAAGTTCCATTTCTCTATATTATCAATATATTCTACGATGTCCATGAATCTTAGATCTATTTTTTTTAAGAAGAGGGAGGCAAGAGCCAACCCAGCATGACATACATGTAGATCTTGTAGGTGCGCTTCCTAAGTTTACCGCAAGTTTTCAGTAGTCTTCCTTTGTAACTGAGAAACTTTGTACATACACTAGCTATGCCCCTGCTTTTCTTGGATCCATGTTTTCCTTTACCGAGTCCTTCAGTTGGAACTGTCTCACCGTCGCACGTAACCACAAGCACTTTCTTTGCGGACTCAAGTAAGTCAATTACTATCGGATTCTCACTACCCCCAATACTAATGCGCGCTTCTCAAGGTTAACTCTTAGTACCAACCACAGAGTCAAAGGAGCATATAAATTTTCGGTCAACTACAACTTTAGGGTGTTGGCAAGTTCTTTTTTCATGATCGCTCTTAGTTGTTGTGGTACCATACAACTATACATTGATTGTAATTTCTCGGGCCTGCATCTGTTTCTCCCAAGACGTTGTCATGTAATCACTAATTACGATAAAAAACATGCATGAATATGAAACATAATCAATTTGTTACGCCTCACTATTTCAGAAGAAGTTTGTGAATTCTTGCGGTGCGAGCCTGCCAAAGAATTGTCATTGGTTTCTTCTATGTTCTTCCTTGCCCTTTTTTTGGACTGGCAGACCCCTTGCCCGTCCGCTATCACGGGCTGCGAGCTTGCCAAAGAATTGTCATTGGTTTCCTCCTCAATTTCTTTTATGTTTCTTTTCCCAGTTTTTGGCGTGGGCAGGTGGGTCTCGTGCATGCGTTTGCCTGCCATTCCATTGACAGACCAAAAGAAGCTGGTGAAACTGAATTTTATGCTATTTGGTAACAATGTTACCATTAGTCAGTTCAAGAACTACTCCGCATTTCTTTTAAAAACCAGAGGGAGAGAGTCAGTTCAAGAAGTACTCCACATTTTGTTTAAAAACCAAGAGGGAAAGAATACATTGGTGCGGAGGCCGGACTGTCGTCTGCCGGAGGTGGACTGGTGAAGCATCGACGGCAGGGGGGTCGAGGCGCCAGGAGGACAACGACCGAGAGGGGAGGGGCCGAGGGAGATGGACGGCTGTCGGACCTGGAATCGCTCGTCGCCGCCGCTAGAAGGGGCAGAATCACCGCCGCTACTCGCTCTTGCCTCACACTGGTTTGGGTGGAGTTAGTTTGAATCGCCTCCCTTGTTTGGATGGACTCATGTTGAATCGCCACCCTTGTTTGGATGTAGTCCTGAAAGTTTCAGGCACAAAAATATGTGGGTTGTGGGGTGGTTTGCAGCACCATATTTTTTTAGTCCTTACAATAATCTGCCAAGCCCAGTCACGATCCAAACAAGTCCCTCTTCAAGCTGCCTGATCAGGATAAAAACTTAACTCCCACGCACGTGCCAGGCAATACTTTCGCCCAGGCATGTTACCCAGGGCAGCACCCAAACTAACCTGTAATGGGGGGAGGGAGAATCCTAAAACAAGAACCATGGGAGAACTTCTGGCTCCTCAGAGCTAAGGGATTTTGGACCGTCGGATGCGATTCTGGATCCGTTTTGGACCATCCGATCTCTTCCTCGGATGGCCTCGGTCGGCGGATCAGGAGGTGACACTGCTACCTCAGTTGTGGATTTAACCGACGTGCACTGTGTCTCCTCCTAATCCAACGACCTAGGCCATCTGAGAGCGAGATCCGTGAGGATGAAAGAAAACGAGGATGAAACCAATGACAATTCTTCGATAGGCCCGCAACCCATGATAGCGGACGAGCAAGGGGTCTGTCAGTCCAAAACGGCAAGGAAGAAAAACGAAGAAACCAATGACAATTCTTCGGCAGGCTCGCATCGCAAGAATTCACAAACTGCTTCTTATATAGTGAGTCGTAAAAAATTGATTATGTTTCATATCCATGCATGTTTTTTATCCTAATTAGTGATTACATGACAACAACTCTACAGAAAAATATACAGGCACAAGAAATTACCATCAATGTACAGTTGTATGTTACACAACAGCTAAGAGCGACCATGAAAAAAAAGTTGCAAACACCTTAAAGTTGCAGTTGACCGAAAATTTATGTGCTCCTCTAACTCTTTCGGTGGTAGTAAGAGTTGACCTTGAGAAGCACGCGTTAGTATTGGGGGATAATTAGAACCCGATAGTCATTGACTTACTTGAGGCTGCAAAGAAAGTGTTTGTGGTAAAGTGTGAAGGGGAAACAGTTCCAACTAAAGGACTCGGTAAAGGCAAACGTCGCTCCAAGAAAAGCATGGAAATAGCTAATGTATGTATAGAGTTGTTGGGTTACAAAGAAAGACTAAAAACTTGTAGTAAACTTAGGAAGCGCACCTGCAAGATCTACATGTATGTCATACTGGGTTGGCTCGTGACTCTCTCTTCTTCAACAAAAATAGATCTAAGGTTCATGAATATCGTAGAAGGTATTGATAGTATAGAGAAATGGAACTTCACTCAATTGATTATCGAGTACCTATTACAGTCCATTTCAGAATTTAGGAATGAAGGAAGCATGGCCAATTTGTGTGGATCTACATTCTTGTTGCATGCAAATAATCTATGAACCTCTAAATGATTAATGTTGAATTGACTTTAAACTTGACAATATTTTCTCAACTGACATACGTTATCACATGTTTCTCTAGAGAGTATATTTCTTGACCTTATAGATGATCAGGCACTCAACATGCCCAAGGATGTATTCCCACGGATGCAGTATTTAAGAGATAAACATATCAAGTGGTCAAAAGGACAACAGGTCAATTATGACAATCTAAAAGTGAGTGCTAACTATACATATAATATACTTTAGAGAACATGTAGCATGTTCAAATGTTAGTTTTTGTCTTCATACGTGCATGTGTGAAATGCTATATTCTTTGCAGATCAAGCCACTCTCACATAGTTGTTATCGTCCAGAATTAGTTTACAAAATGGAGGACAACTATGAGTAGGTCGACGATTCTAATGATGTTTGGGAAGAGGAGAAAGATGATAACCGTGGCCACCTCCTTGCGGCCAATTCCGAAGAGGAGTACAATTCCGAAGAGCACAAAGATGAAGGTGGTAAATACTTACAGATTTCGTCTTTCAGGGAGGAGGTAAGTCAAATATAAAATATTGTCATGCTCGTCTATATTCATCGCATGATGTCTAACATGTGAAATAGTAATATTTTCTACTTATTCAGTCGGAGCAAGCTGCTTCCTGCGCCAACAGATATAAAGAAGCATATGATTATGTAGCATCTCAGAAAGTCACTATTCCAGAAGAGGTGAAGAGCATGCTAGAGGGGTACATTACCAAATTATCCAGTGATGATTGGTCATCCCTTCTTGAAATAATGACAAACTATGCTCTGTCCCACAACAATGGTTTTGAAAATGAACTAAAAGTTGTTGGGGGGCATTGATTAAATATGTTGGCTTCATCCAGTCAAGCGATGAAGCCCTTATTGATTACATTGGATGACTCAATGAGAAAGAGTCGAAGGGTCTTCACAAAGTTAAAGTAAGCCAAACTAGTTAATTTCCTTTCTAGCAACCGTCATTGGTAATTTTTTCCAAGAAGTTAATTTTGATATACTTTTTTGCATCAAATTCAGGCTAAAACTTGTATTGAATATGAGTATCCTACCGACGATGCTTACAAGAAAAACGCAATGATGCTTTACTATAGAGACCTTAAGTTCTTAGTTAAAGGCTTTGTCACTGAGACAATGGTGGAATTGTACGCTCAGTAAGTATTGCTCTTTTGGGATGCATCATTTCTATGTTCCTCTTTGTTCCCTTTTTCATAACAACTACTTCTAATTACCTCTTATAGACATCTCCGAGGAGATTTTCCACCGCTTGGTCTTGATACTAATATACTTAGCCAGTATTATATTTGTGACCCATTTTTCTGACAAAAGATAGTTCCGGGAGATATTTGCAGCAGTGGTAACATCCTTAAATTCCCAAGCTGTGTTGTTTTCCCTGACACTACCTGCCTCATATATCTTGGTTTCTTCCGAAGCAGAAAACTTGGTTAATGAAGGGACTTGACAATAGAGGTCTAAATATAAATGACATCAAGTACTTATTTCTCCTTGTGCGTGGCAAGTGAGTATTTTGTTAAGAAACTAATTTTGATAAAATTTACTATCATGTATTACAACAATGACCAGTTGACCTCTGCCGGTTAGGATTGTGAGAATACTATCCTGCCGATCAAGTTCTTATCTTATGTCCAATTGATCAGTTTTCACTGGAGCCTGGCCACTATATACAGGCCTGAATGTGCAGAAAGTGAAACTACCACCATATTCCTTATGGATTCACTGAATTTGCACGATACAAAAGCTTCTTGTGATCACACTCAAAGGTAACTATTCGCAGGAGTCAGGAACATTTAGCGACTGCACATGTTTCGCAGGCTAAGTCAAAACAAATTTGAACCTTTCCATGATACACTATGAAACCAGGTATATTATTGAGAGATTCTTAAGAGAAACGCTGGATATCTTTCATTCAACTTTCTCCTCAATAGAATGGGCAGTTCTCTTGTCTTGCATTTTTAAATTCAAAATTATATGCTTGATGGTTCGTTGTTCTTCAGGTCGATATTGTTATTAGCCTTACGATCGTAACTTTTACTACCAGGTTCTACATCAGGGTGACACAATGGATTGTGCTCTTTTTTGTTTGTATAATATTCAGAAAATCATTACACAAGTCAGTGATGAGCTTCCGTTGGAAGAAATTATTCAGGTTTTGTTTGCTAGACCGTTTTCTGGCCCATAGAAATATGTTCTATTCTTTACAAACCACAATCGAGTGCTTGCTTGAAGCTCAACCTGCAAAAGAGCAGGACAACCACATCGAGAGAGTGCCCTTGGTGTCCTTTTCTTGTCGGTTTCATCAAAGTGCTTTACGGCACGATATCCTTGTTTGCAGCACACAAACGTCCTCCGGTATGCATTTTCCGTGTTTCCCTTATATTTCAGATCTCCCTTTCTAACACCAAATCCTTTGTTCTTCGCATACCCTAAGTAGAACTTGTATGCTTCGTTCTCACTTTTAAATGGTTGCCTGACCATCGAGTCGTACTCCATAAATCCATCTATCGAGATGCCTTCACCAGCCATGTTGTTATCTTGCCATCACGGTGTGCAAAACCAAACCGGAAATCAAAAACCGAACCAAAAAAACCAAACCGAACCGAAATTTTGGTTTTTTCAGTTTTTGGTTTTAGTTTCCAGATTTGAAAACCATTTAATCTTCGGTTTATTTGGTTAGAAACCGAACAGTTTTCTGTTAACCGAAATAACCAAAAATAGCTTTAGTGTGCGAAGACACGAAGTGATTCCTTCAGCCACCCCTGCTTTTAATGTGTGTGCATAGCACGAACATTAAAGCACCTCTGGGCCTGCATCCATGGGAACGTTCAAATCGGTCGTTTTTGTGGAGCCAGGCCCGAGCGGTGCAACCTTAGGCACGTGGGCATGGGCGGTTGCACGCGTGGATGCAGCGTCGAGAAGTCACTTTGTTTCCCGAAGCGGTGTCATAAATTACCCTCACCTCCCTTCCTCACCGCTCTCTCCCCTCGTCCTCACTCGCACCGGTGGCGGCGACCACCGGAGCGACGGCAGCAGATCTATGACGGCGGTGACCACTGCAGCGCCTCCAGCGCAGCGCATCGGCAATGGCAGTAAGTTTCTTTGACCTCTCTAGAGGATGGGCTAGATTTAATTGAGCACGCGATGGGAGAGTAAGCGAGGGGATTGAACACATCAAGGAGGGGGGATTGAACACATCTTTAGTTCATGCCTAATCGGTCGATTACATCGTGGGTGGGGATTGGGGTACAACCTACTTGTCTAGCTGTGGCGACGCTGGAGTCGCATCGAGCGGCGGTGGGGGCGTAGGCTTCCTTTCTTCCTCGTCGTCGTCTTCTTCCTGTTTGTCTTCTTCCTCCTCGCCTTAAAGAACGATGGGTCTTGCACGGTCGCGTGTCGCCGGCGCCCTGGCCACCATCTACACCTCGTCGTCTTCCTCCACTAGATCAACCACAATCTGTGTCGTCCAGTACACCGTGGCACGGTCGTCATTGGGACGGTTGTACTCCTTGTACTTGGCCCTCTGTCGAGCGTCGCCGGAGTTGGCCTGATTCATGGCCCAGCGAAGGTTGTCAACTGACATAGCACCCTTTGTTGGGTCAGGAATCAACGTCTTCAGCGACTTCGCCGTCGCCTTCTTCACCACATCGTCGGCCTCCTTGTGCACTTATTCCATGCTGGTGAAGTTCGATCACACTTTCATTGTGTCCTCGAACTTAGCACAGTCACCGAGCGAGCGCTTGAGGAAGAATGGCCTCCATCCCATGCCCCAGGGGAAAGGGTTGGGGCTGGAGTTCATGGTGAGGGAGAGGTGGTGAAACAGACAGAGGGTGAAGAAGAGAGGGGGTGAAAATAAAAGAGGGTTTGAGTGCGGTGCTGGGTAAGATGTGGTAATTATAGGAGCGTTAGGCCGGTAGTATTGAATGCTGACCTTTGAACTGCGTGTTCTTCATTATGCAGATGGACAAGGGCAAGGACGTCGTGCCACCATTGGACAAGGGCAAGGACGTTGTGCCGCCAGTGGTGGAGGTGCCGGTGTAGGAACACCCTGACGCCAAGCGGAGGAACTACGGGCACTGATGGGGTTATGTACTTA
>CBMN010340489.1:0-13722 GCA_000582825.1 Hordeum pubiflorum | reverse complement strand
CCTCCGGCCCTTTCCCATAAACCCCCCCGCCCCGCCCGCATTTCACCAACCCATCATTATCTCGTTTCCTTCGATCTCTCTTCTCCTCTCTTGAGCTCCCTGTCGACTCCCAACTCCCCCGAGGTGCAAGGTCTCACGCCGCCGCTCGCCGCCCTCCCCGCCGCGTTGCTCCCCGCCGACCGACCGCGAGATCCACAGAGTGCCGCCTTTCAGCCTCCCGCATCTCCCCCGCCGGAGGAGCGGACCCAAATTGGCGCGTCTCCCTCCGGCTCGCGCCGTTCCCTGCTCCGGGCCAAGCGGCGATCCCTCCCCGCGGACGCGGCGGGCCTAGGCGTGATGTGCGGATCGGAGCATGGACGTGATCGCGTCGCCCAGTAGAAGCTGCAGCAGCCGTCGTGGGAGCAGGGTTCGCGCGGTCTACTGCCATGACGATTTACCTAGCTCGGGAGGCTTCAAAGGTCTCGTCTCCGCTTGATTCGGCGATGCCTTCTGCCAGCCTCTACCGCGAGTGATTTCCTTTTTCTTTTTTATGAGTAGCTGCGAGGATTCACAATCCTTTTTTTTGGGCTGTGCAGGTATGGAGGAAGGTGTGCGCGGAGACGACGACCGAGCTGCCGCTGCTTCGCGAGAAGTGGCCGCTACTCCTCGCTGGGATTGTGTTTCAGGTGAGCCCCCTGATCCAGTATCCCAGCCAGCCTCCGGTCGTGCGTGTGAACTTATTAATTTCGTTATGGCTAGTGCTGCGCGTTTCAGTATTTAATGGCTTGTTAATGTGGCTACTTGCCATAACAAATTTGCCCCTTTTGGCAGCTTTTCCTGCATTATCTAATTATTAGTCCTGTTTTTTCCCAGAAATTAGGACGACCTTAGGGTTGCAGAAATTAGGACGACATTGGACTGCATTCTAGACAGTTTTGCTGATCGGCAGAAAACTAGAGAGGAAATTTCTCTGTGGAAACTGTTCTGCACCCACACATATGCCCTGTTTTGAAGGAAATATGCGCTGGAAACATTTCCCTTTTTGCTGTTTAGTTTGAATCACTGATACGATTGTTATGATTTGGTGCATCCCCGACATTTTGTCGCTTGTGTGTATGGCGGGAATAATTGATCATCGCGTAGTATATGAGCGCGGGTAATCATTTTATTCAAATGTTTGTCGTGCTGGAGCAGCATTCGTATGCGATTTATGTCGTGTTGTAGTAATGAATTGTCGTGTCGTGCATCGGCTTGCAACTACTATGCACGGATATCATTCTATTTGTCGACTTATTGTCCTTTCTAGGACATCAAATATATTCTCGTTATCCTGATTTCAAAATTAATATAGATTTATGTTTCTGTAAAAAGCATATCTCACTGCCAACAAATTATACATAGAAAATTAATCTTGCTCTTTACGCTGTGAATGCTTCATTCGGCGTTACCTTCTTCTCTTTGATATCATTTGTCAAACTCTCCTTTAGTATCAAAATCACGTTTTGCTGGTGTGTTCACAAGCTGCATATGTCTACCAGAACCAGAGTCCTGTCAAGTAATCTGCTTTGCGCATGCTCGGAATAACACAATTCCCAGTGTTTAATATTGTTTTTTCATGTATCGTCTTTTCCTTTTTTACTGTGATGGCCATTTCCTGATTGTTCATTTCGAAAGTTTCTTCATTTTAGTTATCTACGATCACTTGCACTGTTATGCTTGATAGTTGATTAATGTATTGCTTGGATATTCATACAATACTGTTCTTTAAAATTAGTATATTCATGGGCTGGCTGCTCGAGGAGTGCATTACTTGCATCGGCCTGGACCACTGCTCCAGGACCTGGGATTTATGGCCCTTCCAGTACGTGGATTTCTATATCTTTCATGTGTTTTCAATATGTCTATTAAGTTGATATAATTTCATTACAGCGTTTTGCTACTGCTTTGTTGTAGGAGCTTGGACAAGACAGAAATTACATTAGTGAATGCACATTTGTTTTCATCTTCTTCTCCTTTTTTCTGGTAGGTAATTCTTATTCTCTACTACATACAATACTTATTTTGACTACCTACACCTACCTTATATCTCTGTATTCCCATGGGTTCGTTCTTGCTGTATGTTCAGTAAATAGTTCATTACACATAACCTGAAAAACAGTAGACTAGTCAGATGTTATTTCTTCAGTTTGACATCTATGATGCCAGCAAAAAGTAAACATTAACTGTTGTTTGATGTCCTACTTGACCGTGCCATTTGTAGTTCCTCCTTATTTTAGGCTTGTATTATGAATTTCTCCTGTTTTTCAACGACGCTGATGCTGCTAATCTAGCTGGGTGTTACAAGTATCATGACATCATCTTTGTATGCAGTGGACCTTTCATCCTTTTATTTATCATAGCAAACGCTTCTACACCATCCTAATCTGGCGCAGGGTGCTTGCTTTTTTAGTTGTGAGTGCAACCTTCCTAACGAATGTATTTAATATTTTGCATGGCACGATATAAGTTACTAAATATTGCTTCTCCAGGCTTCACAGGTTTTAAGGATCATTACATTCTATTCCACCCAGCTTCCGGGTCCAAATTATCACTGTCGCGAGGTAGCCCTTGTTTCACCTTTGCCAATTTTCGCGTGTGCTCTTTCTCAGCATTACAGCCTGGAAGAACCTGTTATTTAGTCATATATGGAGTCATCTATAGCTTTGTATTTATAGGGCTCAACTATGGCCACTCTTCCACCACCCATTAATGCGCTTGAAGTGCTCCTGATTAATTGTAAGTCCCTTTCCATCATTGGTTTGACATTTTGTGCAAGTTTCTCTGACTGACTGTCGAGAACTTTGTATTATTCATTGCAGTTCCTCGTGGAGTAAATCTTGGATGTGGTGATCTTATATTCTCATCCCATATGATTTTCACTCTTGTTTTCGTTCGAACATATCACAAATATGGCTCAAAAAGGTTATTGTTGTACCCATACTTGGCTTGAAATTTATAAAGCTCTGTCTGGTAGATCCCTGTGGGTATGCTCGAATCATAATTGAAATGGGAACCCTGTATTGCAGGTTTATTAAGCTCCTTGCCTGGGTGATGGCTATAATTCAAAGTCTTCTCATTATTGCCGCTCGCAAGCACTACACCGTCGATGTTGTTGTTGCCTGGTATGGTAGCTTCTGTTTCGCCTGTCAGTTATTTGGTCACTACCTGTTTTCTGATGATTACTTTCCTCGCAGGTACGCCGTTAATCTAGTCGTGTTCTTCGTGGACAACAAGCTCCCAGGTACTGTGCTGATGTCATATACAACCTCCCTTCCGGTTTGTAAGGCATGCGCGTATCTCTAGCTCATCAGTTTGAGCAATGAAATATGAATTTTATACCATTGCATTGGTAGTTGAATGAAGTTTCTAATGGTATACTTTTTGTGATATATGAGTCAGTATAACATTGGTCGTCAAATTGACAGTCTAGGGATACAAACCGGAAAAGCAGATTTTTTGTGATTTTCCATCTGTGGGCACTTTTGTAACGGTCTTTGGGGACATCCTTTGCAGAAATGCCGGACCGTACAAACGGATCGCCCTTGATTCCGCTGAGCACCAAAGATAAAGACGGCAGGTTGAAGGACGAGAAGGACGTGAGGCTCAAGGATGAGTTCCATAAGTTGTTGAACGGAAACCATGGGGATCCCACCGATCGGGTATGGCATTAGCTCTCAGGCCCTCGGCAGTGAACTCTTTGACACTGTTTGATCTTTGATCTGTTTGAGCTTGTGCCCATGGAGGCACGCCAGACTTGCTGCCTGTAGTAGTACTCTACAGACATACGTTGTGCGTGCGCACTAGTTTTGCTTGCTGACACCTTGGCTGACGCTTGTGCCTCTGGCCGTTTCAGCGACAGCGGGTGCAGATGAACGGGAGGCACCCTGAGGAGGACATGCTCTCCGACGCCACGCCCAACGGCGCATGACCGGCGGGGGCGGGGAGTTTTTCGTCTTGGCGCGCCCAAGGAGAATCCTGTGGGCGATGGCCCGAACCGCCCGGCCTTTTTCTCTTCTGTATGCCGCTGCTGAAACCGAAGAATCCTTCCTTCCTTATCGCGATGGCCTTCCTTTTCAACAAAAGATTGGTGGATGTGGGTGTAAATGTATATATCGACCGGCTTAAATTTATGATGAATCTATCCATTGACATCGCATTTCATATCGATTTGCCGTTCGGCTCCTCCTGGGCTTGTTGCCCCATGCGTGGCGTGGTCGGGACGATGAGCTCCTTCTGCTTATGCCGCGCACGCCGACGACGTAAGCGCCGTGTGGCGGTATGGGCGCGGGTGCGGGGCATGTGATGGATGCGTGCTAGTACTACTAGTGGTAGTAGCGTGTGGCCGCGAAAGCCGTGCAGCGCCATCGAGTGCGCCGCGCAGCAGCTCGACTGCCCAGGCCACCACCCATATCCGGTTCGCGTGTGATTTCCTTCCCTCTGCCTTGGGCCCGAGAATTTCACCATTTTGTGTTGGGGAAAAGGACCGCGACCATGAATCAATCTTTCTACAGAGGCCAATCTTTGCCTATTAGGCAACTATCTGTAATAGTGCAGAAAGAAGGCAAGGATCCAAATAAGCAATAGAAGTGAGATGGGGGCAAGAGGTCTGAAATAAAAAGAGAATACCAGCGTTTTAGCAAGTTGTGGATTCTTATCCAAGACTTATCATTTCACCAACTCGTACTAAATGGCGATCGCCCGGCCCGGCGACTGTGAACGTCGTTTCAATTTTTTTCCACCGATTCGTCTGCATTTATAGCTGGCCCTGCTCGCAGCACAGTACGCTCCACATATCGATCATATCCGGTACTGTGCCTGCACACACCCACAATACAGAGCCTCTGCCTGCACTTGCACCGTCCAAATTGTGGTAGTGTGGTCACCCATATTGGTCCAGCACTTGCAAGCAAGTAAATACAGCAAACCAAACATATACAAGCAATAAAGAAAAGAACACAAATTTCCCCAGCAACGTTTCCATGTGCAGATACATAAAGCTCAAGCAATTCAAAAACATTTTCTCTCAATTATTTTCGGCAACATTGTTCGGAACCTGAGCTGGCACTGGATTTCTCTTCTTGCCAAGGACAGTTACCACCTCATCCTGTTTATCAGGATTATAAACACCGGAAGGAAGGCATAAAGAAAATCTGCACATACCACACCAACTCACAAGGCAAAACGGCAAAGCTAAGGAAATGACAGCACTAACATAGAACATGTCCTTCAAACCTAACAATCGCGGAACAACACATCTTCTCTTCCTCGCTGTTTGCTACCTTCACCCAAATTTCAGAACGGGCGGCAAATCCTCATCGTGGTTTCTTTCGTACAGAATCCTGATCCAGAGAAATTTAAGGCCATCGCGCCCCCACTCATTTGTGTACCTCTTCACTGCTTACTAACTTCACCTCAGCCTGTTCTCCAGATTTGCTGAATCTAACCCACATGTTTGCCTCAATGGCCCTGTGGCTTTTATTAGGGGCCACGCGCTGCAAGAACTCACCCCGGGACATTGAAGTGGAAGAGCCATGAGATGACGAAGGCGAAAACCATGCACGCCAGAAGGAAATTGAGGAACCGGTGCCCTTGCCAAAACCTCCTAGATTCGCTTGGAAATGCATGCCCGGCTGCTGTGGTGCTTGATTCATTCGACTGTTCGGTGAACTCTGGATCGCCTAAAACGACCACATTGCATGCGACTGAGCTGCAAATTTCACAGGTCCTGGGCAAAGAAAAGGAGAGAGAAATACTTTAGGTTCAGACATCCACACTCAAATTGCAGATAGTTATCTTCCTCAAATTTTTATTATTTTGCACATTTATCTTTGACCTGAAAACGAAATAATCGTACAGGGTCATTCAATGTTCTTTGTTGCAGCAAAAGGTAATAAGTAGATGATGCTCTTTAAGCACGCAAAAGTAAATGCTAGTAACTGTAAGAAACCTTAGGCATATAGACACATCATTTAGTTGCTAAATAGCCCAATTTGTTGCATGATCTGAAGTTCTGAACAATTGAATAAAAAACTCAACCAAATGAGTTTTGATGTAGTTGCGGTCGCAGAATTATGTAACTTTCATCATAAGAAAAATGAAGTCTAAACTTGCCAGCTCATATTGAAAAGTCAGCACTAGCAACTGAACCAAAACGAAATGTTAGCTAGCTTCACGCGGTAGGCATTGAGTGTAATGCTTCTTTGAATGACAGCAACATTGTAGGAGTATGTTATGTTGTACACTATATGCCAATATATGCTCCGCAGCAGGTTACTCAAACTTCTTTTGTTAATTCCGATTTAATTAAGAAGCAACTAGAAACGAGTTCCTGTTGCCAGTTGCAATATTTGGTTACGGTCTAACTAATTTTAGTACTAGAACAACATCTTACCATCTTGAAGGTTTATAATGTACAGTGAGAACTGCAACAGCATAAACTGCATTGTTTGGGAAATATCCCAAGTAGCAGTTTGCATAAGCTGCATGCTGAAGCTGTCACACCTAAGTAAAATTGTGAGAACAGACCAAACAGTTAATTTTCTCTTTATACGGCTCAATTCTATGTTGAACAAGCACCGGCCATTTGATAAACTTCATTTTAGTTCCTATTGGTCGACGCCTTCCACACTTTGATCTGTGACTGATTCACTTATTCCTGATCTAACAACAGCTAACCGGCCTCCCTTCATACCCCCATTCCTGAACTGGAAGCTCTTATCACCAAGGCTCGCGCAAAACATTATGATTCGTACCATCAGTTGAATCAAAACTTTTCCAGTGGGACGTGACAGAATGACACCTAGCCTACACTACCAAATAGAAACGCTATTCTCACCAAGTCAATCTAATAAGAAAAAAACTTGGTCAACGCAACAATTCAGGAGATCAAACTGATGGGTTTCTGTGAGAAAAACAGACCGGAAGAACCATTCCTACCTTTATGCTTTATATATCCCCTCCAATGATCTCAACATTTCCTAGTTCCTACAACCCTATACCCCTACTACTAATCAAATCCAGTACTTTGCCTTTGCCTCGCCATCTGCCCCCTTTCCCTTTACCAACGTAAAAGAAAGAAAGAACTAAAGAAAACACCACCCCATAAGATTCCTTAACCATGTGTTCATCCACCCAAATGCACCATCTTTCATCTTTCAGAAAAAGCCTGGTATATATCTGAAGCAAAACTGAGTTCTTTACTGTGTCACACTGAATAGTACATAAATGCCTGAAAACCCTTCCTTGTGCCAAATCCAATTAAAACTGAACTGGAGTGAATTGGCAATTTTATTCAAATTAACGCACATGGTTGGCACATTTGAGTAATTGGAGATGAAAATTACTGAGCCAACGGGCTAACAGAGTAGTAGGAGCTTACTTATTGCCTCTGATCTTGAACCAGGTCTCGGCGCACTGCTTGTGGGAGTAGGAGAGGTCGCCCTTGCAGGAGCAGCCGAGCGTGATGCCGGCGCCGGACTCGGCCGCCGCGCTCTCCAGGCCGAGGTGGCAAATGCGGCAGTTCTTCTCGGCCTTCTCCGGGTCGGGGCTGCCCTTGATGGTCTCGGCCAGCCCGGCCTCCAGGTCGACGTCGTCCAGCGAGCACTCGGACACGCACGACGACTTCCTGAAGTGCCCGCCGCCGGCCTCGATGTCCGCGTCGCTGTCGGCGCCGCCGCAGGAGCTCGCGCGGGTGGACGCGCACCGCGAGATGCAGTCCTCGAAGGCGGCGGACTCGTTGCGCGAGTGCGAGGGCCACGACCGGTCCTCCGCGTCCGTGAAGTACTGGCTGCCCTCCTCGTCGTCGTCGTCCACGAACTCATCCGCGCGCCGCCGCTCGCCGAGCTCGATGTCTTCGACCCCCGCGGCGACTGCCAACCGTGCGCCGCCGCCGACCATTGTTCCTCCTTCCTCCTCACACGCAGCCTAACCAAAACAAAAACCCAAGAAACGGGGGGAGCCATTTCAGCCACCCAAAACACCAAATCCCACCAAAACTGACCGAGAAACAGAAGAAAGAGACACCAACCAAAATGCCGCCGCTCCGAATCCGGCCTCCGGCACCGCAACGGAAATCAATCTGCGTCCAAGATAAGATCAAGAAGGGCGCATGCAATGCGATCGCGAGGAGCGATCCGGCGAGGACTGGGCCCTCCCCACCTAATGCGGCGACATACGGCTGAAGCGGCGGGGTTCTCGTGAGGTTTCTTGATCCATGACCGCGGGACACGCAAGGAGACAAGGGCGAGTCGGAGGAGAGGGGAATAAAGAGTGGACGGATTGTACTGGCAGTGGCCACACACACAGTGAGGCGAGGGGAAAAGAGAAAGGAAAAGACGAGTTCTGTGCCTGTCGGGGGAGGAATAGGAGGCGAGGAGAGTGCGGAGGGGTTTGGTTTGGCACTATCAGCTCACCGTCTTATGGCCATGGGGATGGGTGATGGGGTCTCGTGGAGAAGAGTGCAGCTGCTGAAGATTGGCTCCTCTGAATCTGTGGTGTACTGGTGAGCAGCAGTTTTTATTTTTACTTTTTATGACTAGATAATTCCGGATATAAATATTCTAGCATGTTTCCAGTAATTCATCTGTCCATATTAATTTGATTGTGTAAATAAATATTTATCAAATCCTGCATGTGGTTTATTCATATAAACACTTTCTGGATTTTATTTGATAGTACGTAAATGTTTTATCAAATCTTGCATGTGATTTACCCATCTTTCTGTATTATTTTGATAAAAACTTATTAATTTATCAAAGAAAATATTCCCTTTGTCCAATAATATAAGAGCGTTTTTGACACTTGACACTAATGTAGTGTCAAAAAAGCTCTTGTATTATAGGATGGAGAGAGTATAATTTATTTAATAAATCAAAAAGGTGGGGCAATTAAGACAGTTTTAAGAAAATCTGGTGAAAAAAATGAAAAATATAAGGGGAAAATCAAAACAGAGAGTGAGAGAGAACGTACATAAGGTTGGACTTAGACGTCCTTCGGTCATTAGGATTACTTGATTTTCAAATAAGAGGAATAGAAAAAGGTAAAGGATTAGGATGCCCATCCACTCCAATCCTTACAACTTTTTTTATGCTTACCACTAAGAATTTTAAGGAGATTAATATGGATAAAATCCCGAGAAAATTAGTATCTTTATTCATGTGAAACAAATGCTACACATAGGGAGAAAATCCCACGGCGAGAAATCATGTAAGAATCCTCCAAAATCATGTAAACCAAATGATGCCTTCTTCCTGTTAATCATTGCATACAACTCTAACCGAATGTGGCACGAGAATGTTTATCCCTTCTTGAAGGCATTGATGCGGAAGAAAACAACATAGGCGTAGGTGTTAATTTCATATCTTATAATGGTCCAACCATGTTGTCATTGTTTTATACTATGCTTAATAATTGGTAAGAACGGGTGTGTTCATCACAATGATGCAAAGGTTGAAGGTTTGCACCTCCTTTCTCGAAGAAAAAAACTTCACCAATCTTTGATGGCCGGGACGTTAGTGCACATATAGTATGACAGTATGAGTGTAGTCTAGTAATGTGCTGTATATTTTTCAATATTTCTATAATTGATACTACCCATGTCCTCGTTTATAGCTCCACTTCCTATTTTGCGCTAAATTTTCATCATAGATTTAACTAATAAAATGTTAATGCATGTCATAAAAAATTATGTAGTTGGATTTGTATTTGAACATAGTTTTTAATGATATTATTTTTCCTATGTAGTATACCTTATATTTTATTAGTTAAGACCCTGCTCAAAATATGACCCTGAATACGAGGGGGGGCTAATCAGGGCGGAGGTAGTAGTGTGTTGATTTTATATTTCTTAGGAGCATTGAATTGTAATTTTAGTTAAAAAAAGGGAAAATCCTAATATTAGGTCCATGCCATGCAAGGCTCTCTCCTTCTACGTGTACATTGTTTCTTTTACATTTCTTTTTGAAGATTTTGTTACGAGAACTTAATAACTATCCAATATCCATTATGTTTTCCCTTGTTCCAAACAAACCATGTCCCATTGCACAGAATGCTGCCCAAATAATTGTGAAAGGATAAGGCGGAACCCGCCACGATAGAGACCAGGGAAACATAACGTTAAAGAAAGATATCCATTGTGTCCTGCCTCATAGATTACCAATGATTCGGCATTGTTAGTAGCAAATGCTTGAGTATTGGCTACTCTACGTCCTAAGTTAACTACTCCTATGGTACTCCAAATGCTGAGTACTATAGTGTATTGGCTACTCTACTCTAGGCTATCAATGATTTGCCCATTTTAGGCGCAAGTTATTATAATTAAGGTTTCGTATTTGTTGATTTGCGGTGGGTAGGGTACGCACTCCATTAGTTAATCGTACGTATGTTGCAGAGCAGGGGTGTATGATCGTCGCGGCAGAGCGTAGGCGAGGGGTGTGCCGATGATTAATCATGGGAAGAGGTGCTCCGGTGTGCACGATGAACGGATGAACGGCAAGTCTCCACATGATTTGCTTCCGGAAGTGCATGCCATCTCATGATCTCAGCGAGGCACGCTCCGCCCGCACGCCACCGGCCAAACAGCCTTAAGTAGCTTCACGGCATGTTCAAGTTGCTACTAATTGGGTACGATAACGAAGGTGCTTTTACCGGCTGCAACACGCACTGAAACCGTCGGCTGCCCACTGGCCACTGGTATCGGTACACCATTCGCATTCGGGATGGAGGAATCGGCATGGACTCACGGGTGGTGCGGGCTATCACGACTTTACTTTTGCCACCTTTGACATGAAACAATCAAATCGGGGCGTGGCGACCACTGCGTGAAGGCCATGAGTTTATTCCCTGGAGAAGCACTGCGCTGGAATACCAGAACGCTAACCATGATTTGTCATCATCTGTTTTTTGGGCACGCTTGAATGAATCATGTCTTGTTTTTCCATCCTTGCTTCAGTTCACTGATGAAAAAGCAAATGCTGGGAACAGCATGCAGGAACTTAATTACTAGTCACTGGGAATTTCCTATGCATGGTTAAGTTTCAGCCCAAACCCTGAAATTATCTTCTTAATCTTTGTTCATCGGATGTTTGGGACGTCGTACGTGCGGAGCTGTGCATCTCCACCACACCACAGCAGGTCGATGCGATGCTCCCGCCTCCCGGTCGCTCGTTTCGCCAGGGGAACGTGGCAGCCGGGGGGCAGGTTTTCCTCAGGAAGGCGTACCCCGTCACCATTTTACTCGGGTGGAAGATGATTATATATGCCCCCCTATAAGCTCGCGTAGGAAACGATGGGTGGACGTGGAAAGGGGAGACCGCCATGATTCCTTCACCTGCTGCGGCATTTGCGTCTGCGTCGGCACGGAAAGACTGCGATGTTGTATGTGCGTGCGTGTACGCGAGTCTGTGTTCCAATACCCGACGTTTGCCGTCGGGCGAGAACGCCAGGGTGGGGGCTTCGGTGCATCAGGATCTGTGTTCCAATTATAGAAGGAAACACGGCACATGCGTGTGTGTGTTTCAGGCTTTGCCTCCGTGGCCCTTTGTGACGGCCTGTCTGCACTGCACCTTTTAGACTGGAAAAAAAAACTCGATGCTTGTGATTTTTTTTCTTTTTTTTTGCGGATGATGCTCGTGAAAACTAGGAGATGGCATGGAACTGCTCGAGTGTGGTAAGCACAACTGCCCGAGCGCTTGATAAATATAAGGAAGAACTAAAGTACACACACTAGCAGGAATCTAGGGAAAATAATGTTAGCTACTGTACTTAACCACTACAAAGCATTACCAACTCGATGTGGTGATATCTTAGCTGCAAAGTGTGCAGTATTTTAAGCTGCTTCCTCTTGTTCCCGTTCACTCCACCCATGCATGCATGCCCCATGGTCCCGGGAGGACTACATTGTGTGCATCTTCCCTACATTATCCGACGCCGACAGCTGGGTCCCGCCGGTCAGTGACCATCCCAAGGCGCCAGTGCATCATTGATTCGTATTTACTTACTGAAAGTGTAGCAGAGGCGTGTGACTTTTCTCTCTTGAGGGCAGGACAGGCACTCGGATAAATCATGAGAGAGGATTAGGTGACATTGGAAAAGCACCGGGGCACATACTACTGTACTGGTATGCTATAGCATCAACACCTTAGTCCAGGGTGGTGTTATTAAAGCAGGCGCTTAGACTTTTCTTCAGAACAAAGCGCTTTTGGTGGCTTGAGACCTACTCCTACCCTTCAGCCCTGCCACCATGTTCACTTGTTCTAATCACTGCTAAATCCCTCGTGCTACATGACAAATCTGGAACATCCAACCACTAACCAGCATCGCAACAGATGCATGTAGCGAGTGAGAGGGCGGGTTCGGTGCAAGAATACTCTGCTAACAAATTTGTATTGCCGGTCGTGCTGTGACTTGCTAACGTTGTGAAATTGTGCCGAGGGAGAAAAAAGATGCAAGTGTAGCACTGGTAGGCTGGATAGTGATGCCGCCCATGAGACCATGGCAGAGAGCCAAGAAGAAGAGATCCCGGAGCTAATGGCAAGGAACAGAGGTGGCCAGTGTTCAGAAGAGCAGAATCAACCGAGTAATGTAGCTCAGGGCTCAGGGCCGTGCGATCCATTCCATTATGTGTGATGTCAGACCAATGCAAGGCCAGGAGAGAGGGGGAAATAATACTTACTAGTCTAGTAGTACTCTAGTAGCACAAGGAAGAATTCCTGCATCTCCATGAATTCAGAGACACCGAGACAGCAGGGAGGCACTGGACCAGGCCAATTAACAACTGATCAGACGTACCATCACAGTACATGCAGACCACATAGTGGCTAAAGATTTGCCAGTGGTACTAGCAGTACTGAAGATTGTACTGCAAACAGTCTGCGGATCGATCTTGGATTTAGAGCAAAGCATCGTGAGCCCTAGCAAGATCGTAGTACTTGCCTCCGAGTTTAATTTCCCGTGGCAGCAAGCATCGTCTCTCATTTATTGTACTGTGACCAGGATACGGCGTCCACAGCGGTGGCGAGGCTGGCGGCATCAGCACCTCCAGCAAGCGTCGTCTCGTGGCGCGCGGCGAGGGATGCCGAGTTGGCCTGCGGCCACGCCCCACAGCGAGCGGGGCCACGCGCAGCGGCAGCATCTCTAGGGTGTGGTCCTGGACCACTGACGAGGAACCGGACGAGCAGCACCGCCGGCATGGCGTCGCAGGCCGGTGCGACGATTGGCAGCGACGCATTGGTGTCGCGACGGCGGCCGTCCTCCTCGCGATGCGCACGGCGCCCCTCGTCACGGGACGCGTCCCGGGGCTGACGGGAGAGACTGCGTCGGATGCGGTCTCCCCAGCCCTCTCTGTTGCGCGAGCCATCGCCCCCACCGGTCTCCGTCATCACAACGACGGTCACGGTCATCGTCGCGGTCGCGCCTGTGGTTGTCGACGGGGCGAGAGGAGCGCTCCAGCGGCTCGCGCCCGGCCCTCTCAACGCTCCAAGTGGAATGAAGACCGGTCTGACGCGCAGGCGGAGACTGGGCGGACTCCGGCGATGTTGGAGCTCTGCTGCCCCTCAAGGCTGCTGCTGCCTCTGGCTTCTCCAGCACGGCCTCCTGGGTTTGAGGCCTCCCCCACGCCGCCTCTGGTGATCAGCGGGCCGCTGCGCCGCACTCCTTCCCCGGTGCGCCGGAGGAGGGCCGATGCCGCATCCTGTGCGGTCGGGCTGC
>CBMN010339628.1:0-10900 GCA_000582825.1 Hordeum pubiflorum | reverse complement strand
GCGTCTCCTACCTCCTCCGGCGGCCTTGCCGTTGCCGGAGGGTGGGTAGGGCCCGATCTACCGGCTGGACTTGTGTACAACTGTAGCTAGGTTGTAGTTTAGGGCTCCGGTCCGTCGCTTCGTCCTTCGTTCATGGCAGCGGCGGCGGAGTATTTTGGTTCCTCTGGCTTCGTCCTCGGCTCCGGTGGCGCGAGCAGCCTCAGATCCGTCGACGGGTCTGGGTGGGCGGTCTCCTGCAGCGGAGGAGATCCAGAGGAGAGTTCTCCCCACCAAATCCCGGCCGGCGAGCTCGTGGTCGCGCCTCCCCTCCGCCGGCAGCTCCGGCAGCCGGGGGCGGGGAGGGAGAGCCCGTCGTCTTGTGCCCGGTCTGTGGATAGGTTGGGGGTTATTCTGCGCGGGGGCGACGCCTGGTTGGAGGCTGCGTCTCGTCGCCGTTTGGGTCTTCCGGGGCTCGATCCACCTCGAGCTCGTCTTCTGGGACGGGATCGACGGGCCATTGGCGTAGATTCCTGCCGCTCGTCTTGGGCGGTGAGGTTAGGTGATGCCTGGCCGGCGTGCGCGGCGGCAGGCTTGGTGTGCTTGGGTTTGGTCGAGGAGGCGGCGCCGTCGACCAAATCGGGAGTTTTGCTTCCTCGGCTTCGTCTCTGCCACGTCGACACGTTCTCCGCTGTCGATGGGAAGCCGGTGGAGTCCTATACAGGAGTGCTTGGGCCGGCGTTGGTCACCCGGATGGTGGCCGCGACGACTGGCGAGAGATTTGGTGGCCCAATGCTCGGATGGTGGCTCGTGGCTGCAGCTCTGGAGATTCTCCTTCGACTTCGTCGGACGGAGGTGCCGGAGCTGGGGCCGAGGTGTACGGGGATGATCCCCGGTCGACGCGCCACAGCGGCAACGCCTCACAGTTCGCGGCGGGGTTCATATTCGACTCACAAAGCCGTTTCCGGCAATGGTGTATCCTCGGTCAAGGGTTTGGCGGATACCTGCATTTTCCTCTGGCATTCGTCTCGACGGTGGCGGCGGTCGACGGCAGGAGATGGTTTCATTTGCGGATTGGCCCCCCAGGGACCTCATTGTATTTTTTCTTTCTTTGGGGGTCTTTCCGCATGTGTGTTGGGACACCTGTGGTCTCTCGGGGTCTCTCGAGGATGCTGCGTCTGTGCTACATCTGTATCCGTGTCTGGATAAAGTTTAATGCCGTATTCTTCTCAAAAAAAAAAAAAAAACCCCCACACAACGGGCAGCTGACAAAATCGCTCCATCGCTCCATCGCTCCCCCGCCCAGAGCATGAACCCGCGCCACAAAGCCCTCCCCAAATCCCTCAAAACCCCAACCCTCCTCCGCAGATCCAACCAGACCCTCGCCAAATCCTTCGCCACCTCGGCCCCGCCAAGCGCGCCGCTGCCACACCACGCCGACGCGCTCGCGGAGCTCGCGCGCGCCACCCGTTCGGCGAAATGCCTCGGCAGGCTCCACGCGCTGCTGGCCGTCTCGGGCGCGATCGGCCGGGACACCTCCGCCGTCACGGCCGCCGTCGAGGGCTACCTCTCCGCCGGCATGCCGGGCGCCGCGGCCTCGCTGTTCGCCGGGGCCCACCGCCGCCGCCCCACCGTGTACTCGCTCAACCTCGCCGTCCGCTGCTTCTCGGCCCACGGGTTCCACCGGGAGCTCCTCGGCCTGTACCGGGCGGCGTGCGCCTCCGGCCGCGGCGGCGGCGGCTCCGACAACTTCACGTTCCCGCCGGTCGTCAAGGCGTGCGCGGCCGTGGGTTGCCTTCGGCTGGGGAGGGAGGCGCACGCCAGGGCCCTGCGGGACGGGCACGGGGCCAATGTCGGCGTGCAGACCGCGCTGCTCGACATGTACGCCAAGGCTGGCCGGGTTGCCGCGTCCAGGACGGTGTTTGACTGCATGGCGCGGAGGGACCTGATTTCCTGGAACGCTTTGATCTCGGGGTACTCTCTGAATGGGTGCTTCGGAGAAGCTGTCGAGGCTATGCGGGAGATGCAGCAGGATGGCATGAGGCCGAACGCTAGCACTTTTGTTGCTGCTGTTGGTGTGTGCGGTGCGGTCGGAGATTCGGATGCGGGTGATTCGCTGCATGCGTTTGCACTGAAATGTGGTGTGCTTGGTGATGAATCCGTCACACCTGCATTCATCTCAATGTACGCTGGGTTCGATGATCTTTCCTCGTCACGGTTGCTCTTTGATCTGCAACCTTTGAAGGATTTGGTGTCTTACAATTCGATGATCTCAGCATACATGCAGCATGACAAATGGAAGGAATCATTTGAGGTCTTCAGGTTGATGCGCTGCGCAGGACTAGGGCCTAATCTGGTAACAGTGGTATCTGTCCTTCCAACCTGTAGTGATTTTTTTGGTGTATACGTCGGCGAATCTGTGCATGGTATGGTTATCAAGTTTGGCCTTGCAGAGCAGATTTCTGTTGTCAGCGCTCTTGTTTCTATGTATTCTAAACTTGGGGAGTTGGATTCAGCTGTGCAGCTTTTCTCTAGTTGTACCGGAAAGAACCATATTCTGTGGAACTCCATAATTTCTGGGTACATTTTGAACAGCGAATGGCGCACTGCTCTTGATACATTCCGCAGGATGCAAACCGAAGGTGTTGCAGCCGATGCAGCAACTGTCATTAAGGTGATCTCCGGATGCAGGCACATAAAAGATTTACGTATGGCAAAGTCCATCCATGGATATGCTGTCAGAAACAGTTTTGAATTGAACCAAAGTGTGATGAATGCACTCCTGGCTATGTACGGTGACTGTGGAGAACTCTCAAATTCCTACAAGTTATTTCGGAAAATGGAAGTACCTATGTTGATATCTTGGAACACGATAATATCTGGCCATGCTGAAGCTGGAGATGCAGAGGCTTCTGTAAGACTCTTCTGCCAGATGCGCCAAGCAGACTTGCAGTTTGATGTAGTAACCCTGATTGGCCTTACCAGCAGTATTTCGGTGGCTGAGGACGCCACAATTGGAGAATCACTTCATTCTTTGGCAGTTAAAAGTGGATGCAGTACGGATGTTTCTCTTACAAACACCCTCATTACCATGTACAGCAACTGTGGTTCTGTTGAGGCATGCCAGCGACTCTTTGACAGCTTGTCTTCTGTGAACACAGTCTCCTACAATGTTCTGATGATTGGATACCGTAAAAACAACCTATCTGAAGAGATCTTACCTCTGTTTTATGAAATGGTGAAGAATGAGAAGGAGCCAAATCATATTACATTATTGAATGTATTGCCTGTTTGTCAGAGTCAGTTGCAAGGAAAGTCTGTCCACTGCTATGCAGTTCGAAATTTCTTCAGGCTAGAAACCTCTATGCTCACATCAGCCATTTGTATGTACAGTAGGTTCAGCAATTTTGATTACAGCTGCAAACTCTTCGATTTGGTTGGTGAAAAAAACATCATAGTATGGAATTGCATCTTATCTGCCTGTGTTCAGTGCAAGCTGGCTGATATTGCATTTGATTTCTTGAGGCAGATGTGCCTCCTTAATGTGAATCCTGATTCAGTAACCATGTTGGCACTCATCTCAGCATGTTCGCAGATTGGAAAAGCAGATTTGGCAGAAGGTCTTACAGCTCTCTTACTAAAGAATGGCTTTGGTGGAAGCCTTTTTGTTGTCAATGCTCTCATTGACATGCATTCAAGGTGTGGAAGCATTTCATTTGCAAGAGAGCTCTTTGATAGCTCAGTGGCAAAAGATTCTGTCACTTGGAGTGCAATGATCAACTCGTACGGTTTACATGGGGATGGCAAGTCTGCCCTTGAGCTTTTCTCCATGATGATAGCCTCAGGAGTGGAACCAGATGACATAGCTTTTGTTAGTATCTTGTCAGCTTGCAGTCATAGTGGCCTTGTAGAGCAAGCAAGAGCATTGTTTAAATCACTGCAGATAGACTACGGCATCACACCGAGGATGGAGCATTATGCATGCATGGTGGATCTGCTGGGTCGGACTGGCCACTTGGATGAAGCCTATGATGTTGTCAGGTCAATGCCATTCAGACCATCAGAAAGTTTGCTGGAGTCATTGCTTGGAGCCTGTAGATTCCATGGAAATTCCAAAATTGGTGAGGCTGTGGGGAAATTGCTCATTGATTCTGACCACAATAATCCACGGTCTTATGTCATGCTTTCTAACATCTATGCTTCAGTTGGTAAATGGAATGACTATGAGTGGCTGCGGTTAGATATGGAAGCAAAAGGATTGAGGAAAGATGTGGGAATCAGCTTAGTTGAGTAGCCGTGGTACTACTACAACAAGCTGCACAGCTAGAGAATTTTTTGGTCACACAGTAGGCATTACATTTGTGGGAAATGTATTGAAACCCTGCTCAAGTCTAAGTTGATGTTTGTTTACTGACAGTTGGTAGAGCATTTTTTTTAACACAAGAAAACATGCAAACATCTTTCTTTTGCGAGATTGACAGTTGTTAGAGCATTTTTTTAACACAAGAAAATAGTCTAAATCATTCATCCATGGATTAATTTCTTGGAGTAGCTAGTTGTTGCAAAGTTCGAAATATCTCCATCTCAGTGCAGCCAGGATTGTGTGCTTTTAAAATGCTAAATGTATTGTTATCCTTGAAGGAAGATTGGGGTCATTTAAATGGTAAGCGCTCCAGAGCTGTTGCATTGCTGTTATAGTGATTCCTTAAAGAATTGCTTGATCTGATTTGGAGAAGATTGTCGACAAGCTAGGTCAACAGAATCTCAATGAGATATCCATTCCATCAAATTCGAGTATCAGGTACATGAATACAACAAGATCTCCTGACGATTGAGCAGCCAGTTACAGATGTTATACTGCGGACACCTCGTCATGGTGGTATAAGGGTATGCGGCGTGGCCACTTTCTTTTTGCTTACAGCTGTATATTGTCTTAGCAGTTGTTTTTGTGGTGCAGATGCCCATCCTACGGTGAAGATTTTTAATTATAAAAGAAGCTAAATGCAAAATATTTTGTAGCACTGGTCCATTCAGAAAGGGCTAATGTTTCTCGAATCAATTACAGTATCCATTTTTCCTTCAGAAAAGAAAGAACGTCCAGGGTGGGCTTCCAGACAATCCTCCACATTTATACCACTGTAAAGATTGTTAGTATCCCGTCCTGGCAGTGGTCGACTTACTACTTTCACATATGGTAACTTCCATGTTATCATTGATTAGGTACACGCACAGTAAATTGTTACGGTAGGAATCAAGACACAATGATTGACGGGATACATGTAGGTAATTGTTTCCATGTTTGCTTCCTTCTTTATTTACTCTAAAGAAGAAAAACAGATCCAACCAGTTTCTTAAAAAATGCTGTGTTACAAAGAAGAAGACCGCAAGATGCTTTCGTCTGCTCTTCCTTACTTTTTTCACTTTAACCAAATCTGCACACTGAATGACATATGATGATATGAAGAATGATTCAACCAATGAAATGCCAACTAAACTACAGAGAGAGGAACTTGAAGCACTAAGCTTTTCTATTGTTTCCAACTATCATGAGGTTCTAAATGAATATTTCCAGTTGTTGCTGCTTCCTGCTTCATGCTGGCACACAATTTCCTTAACCATCCAGCTTGTGCCAGTAGCTTTGATAAAAGTAAAACAATGTACAAAAACTACAGGAAGAAATCAAACGAAATATTGCTTTAGGTGAATAAGTCCAAGTCTTCCCCACATATGAATAATTTTAAATTGATCCTCTCCTCTCCTCCCAGGTGGCTCTCCACTGTCCCAATTCTTTCAACCCTTCCTCCAGTGTTGTCTCCCCAATACCTGCAAAAACTGCCCAAACCTTTTTCCCCATCTCCAGTCTCCTCCCTTCGTTTTGAAGACCCTTCATCCTTCAATTGCAAAATATACAGCCACGAGGTCTCAACTCTTCAGTAAGTTTCAGCTTTTGTTTAAGTCTTCCAGTTTTGTTTACTTTCTGATCACGCACATGGCTTTCAGATACTGTCATATGTGTGGTTCAGTTGTAATCATGTTTTCCTTTCAGTTTTTTTTTTCATTTCATGAGTTCTTGAGTTTCATTTTTGGATATTTCTAGGGTATTTTCTTAGCTTGAAGTTGGATTATTTTCTTTAACCATGTAATTTGCTTACATATGAAGACCTCAGTTCTTGACATAGATAAAGCAATATTGCTTTTACGTGGATCAGAAATTAAACCAAAATCTAGAGGGTCCAGCAACTTGTTTACATGTTCAGATTGTACTTTTGTTATGTCCAAGAACATTTAGCCAAAATAGTTATGCTAGGTGAACCTTTGCCGTGATAAATCATCAGGTCAATGTTTCGTGGCTTCTCAGATAGTTATGGTTGAAAAAAGTACCCCTCCGATCCATATTAATTGTCGCTGATTTAGTACAAGTTGTACTAAATCAGCGACTATTAATATGGATCGGAGGGGGTACTTGTTTTGATCTTATACCATGGATTTATCATCTATAAAATCTTATCAAGTTCAAACCTTTCCTGAATGTTCTTGGATGAGAACATCATATATGAAGATCCCTCCTTCATTAAAAAAATCTGTATCTCAGGACTTCCCTTTGCTGAGTTTATTGTAGTTGTGTGTGTGTTTGCATGTTTTACTTTATTTGGCAAGTAAACTGTTACTCATACTTAGGTTTTGGCTGTTCCAGTTTAATTCTCATCTTCAATGTTTTCTTCCACAGTTAATATAAAATTAAACCGTGACTGGAAGAATGGTAGAGGAGAATCTTGAAGTGGGTGACTCGTCTTTGTCTTCACCAAAATCTGTGCAAAATTCATTAGAGCCTAAGCCAACTGAAGGCACCAATGAAGATGACAACAGTAACCTTGAGAAAACAGCATATGCCAATTTGAAGACACCGACGCACCAAGAACTGCCTGCAAGCTTGATACTGAGTGACGAAGAAAGCAATCTGCAGGAGATTTCGGTTGAACAAAAGGCTCCCATTGGTGAGTCCATAATTGGTTCATTAGAAATAGACCACAGTGGGTTGCCATCAATCAAAGAAGATTCTCATAGTTTTCCATCTGCCTCTAACGAAGTTGATGAATCCAAGGATGCCATCAGTGACTTGATGACAATGCATTCTTCAGAAGAAAACAGGCATGCAACGTCACAGACTTCAGTTAGCTCAAGAGAAGACTTCCAATGTGCACCTTTGCATAACGTTCAAGATGGTGCTTCCTGTTCTGATTCTGAGAAGACTGCTTGTGAGGCGCCACCTGCTATCTTACAAAAGGTGAAAGAAGATAAACCACGGTTCATGCATAGATTGCCTGATCGCCAAATGAGCCTACGAGACACTAGACAGAAAATGCCTGCACCTGTGAGGAGATTGAACAGTGGGAATTATTCGAGGACTGATAATTTTTTTGTCGATACAACGAAGCCCATTGAATCAGTGAAGGTGGCTGCCTCAAGATTTGGTGGTAGCATCAACTGGAAAACACGGAAAACAGAACCAGTGCAGGTAACTTACAGCATACCTTCTCTTGTTTGGTACATTAATTCTCTCAGCTACAACTTAATAAATTATCTTTCATTTGCATCAGTAACATTCTATCTTTTGTAGTTTTATTGAGACTTACTTGAGCACTTACAGACATTTTTTTAAAAAACTTTCTATATGTATGATTAACAATCTTAGTATATCCAGGTGGGTGACCATGTCAAACTTGAGGTCAGTACGCTGAAGAACAAAATTTCAGATTGCAAGCAGCAAGCAGAAGCTGCAGAGGCTGCAAAGCTGTCTGTATTCAGTGAGATTGAGAGAACAAATAAGCTTATTGAAGACCTGAAACAAGACCTGGAGAGGGCAGAACATGAAGAGGCACATGCCAAGGAGGATTTGGATTTCTTTCAATTTATTATTGCACCAGGGATGGAGGAAGGAGGAGCTAGCGATGATGGTGTTGCAGGCGAGGAGATTTTGAAAAATATCCAAGAACGGCACAAAGTACTGGTGTCCAAACTGAAGTTGGTCAATGATGAGTTAAAAGGGGTTCAGGAAGATCGTGATTCTTTATTGATTGAACAGGACATTTCCATTGAAAAATCTCAGGCAGCCATCATAGTATCCAAAGAGTCTGAGAAGCAAGCAGAGGAGCTCACTGTAGAACTCAACAAACTGAAGGAAGTGTTGGATTTGTCTCGTGCCACGTGCCATGATGCTGAAGAACACAAGGCGTGTGCGTCCTTAGCTCGAGATGAGGACCGTCTTAAATGGAAGAAGGATCTAGGGCAAGCAGAAGAAGAGCTGAGTCAACTCAAGAAGAAGCTTTCCTCTGTTGAAGATCTGAAATCAGAGCTCAAAACATCATCCAGCTTGCTGGTGAAGCGCAAAGAAGAGCTGAATGCATATGTAGAGTCAAAGCTGATTAAAGAAGCACAAGAACAAGGAAACACAACTGATGAGACCATGCAAGAAGAAACCATTCTATCAAGAAATGAGCTCGAGGAGCAGAAGAAGAGCATTGATAAGATGAGAGATGAAGTCTGTGCCCTGAAAGTTGCTGCTGCATCACTTCAGTCAGAGTTGAACAAAGAAAAAGAAGCACTTGCCACCATGCAGCAGCTAGAAGCAATGGCATCGATCACCATTACTTCTCTCAAGGCGGAGATTAACCTGGCACAACAGGAACTGGAGACAGTTCAGGCCAAGGAGAAGAAATCCCGCGATAGAATGAGCGAGTTGCCTGGGATTCTGCAAGCTGCAGCCCAAGAAGCTGATGAGGCAAAGTCTGCTGCTATGAAGGCCCAGGAGATGCTAAGAACGAGCAAGGAGGAAATGGAGCAAGCGAAGGCTGATCTGAGCACTATGGAATTCAGGCTCCAAGCAGTCCTGAAGGAGACGGAAGCAGCGAAGGAATCTAAGAGGCTGTCGCTCGATGCTCTCAGAGCGCTGGAGGAGAACGAGCTTGCAGTAAGCATTGCGGAACAAGGCTTTCCTGGAATGATCACGCTCGACTTTCATGAGCACGCGTCTCTCATCGAGAAGTCCCATCAGGCAGAAGAGCTTGTGCACGAGAAGATATCTTTTGCAGTTGCGCAGGTTGAGATGGCCAAGGAGTCTGAGTCTCTCATCTTAGCAAAGCTCAGCGAAGTTTACAAGGTTCTTGAAGAACGAAAGCAAGCATTGGTTGCTGCCAAAAAACAGGCTGATAGTGGCACGGAAGGCAAGCTGGCCATGGAACAAGAACTGAGGGCATGGAGGGAGGAGCACGGGCAGCGTCGTAAGGCTACCGCCGAGGCTTTGAAATCTGAAACTAAACATTCAAACGCGGTGGTGATCGTCGTTGAGCGCAATCGGGACACCAAGGGCACATGCAAAGAAGACAGCTGTGCCTTGGTTCATCCACTGTCCGATATGTCAGCCAGGAGCAGCCCTGCCGGCCCAGGTTTGCGCGAGAAGGCGAAGAAAGCAAAGAAGCCGCCGTTCCTCCGCCGCATGATGATGTTCCTGGCCAGGAGGAGGCTCACAGCAGCAGCGTAACATACCGTGTCTTCCTTCCGGCGGGTGTGTTAGAACTATTTCCCCGCAACAACAAAAAGAAGTGTTAGAACTGTCATATGCGTGTTCATTCTGCGATAAGCCAAGTCATCGTGTTTGCTCGACTGGCGACTGGCGTGCTGCAGAACTTTCCGACCACATGCCGCAAAGTCTTCACGGCAATGATATGACATATCTACAGAGAGGAAGTTCTGAAACGCAAACTTGTAAATTTTGTAATGTATCGTGCTTGTAATCGTCACCGACTCGAATGCTTGTTGAATTGGATCTTGGGTTTTGGTATTTTCGATGAATTTCATGTGCTGCATAAGATGATCGCACCGGGAACTGCATCCGGCTCCTGTTCCGGGATCTGATACCGTAACATTGCAGTGTACGGTGGGTTTAGCAAGGCACTTTCTTCTCAAACCGTGCATAGTTATTATCCTGTATATATGTACATCTGAATGCAAAAAGGTTTCAGTGGTTTCGCATGCTGAAATTTTCTTCTGAATTTGTGCAGAGCAGTTAGACTGAAGATCCGGCTTGTTCTTACATTGGGAGGTACCTGGAGAAGGCACAGGGAAATCAAATCATCGATCGTCTCGGGGGCCGGCGCTCAGCACCTCAACATTCGGTTCAGCTCGCTCGCTCGCCGGCGGCCGGGGCGAATTGTCGGCGTCGTCAACGGTGGCCGTGGGACGCGCGCGCGCGCGCCAACCAAGAACCAACATGCTCTCCACACACGACGGCTGGCATATCCCTTCTGCCATTGTCGGCGCTCTCCGTTTCGTTGGTGCGGGCCACGTCCCTGAAGAACGGCATGGCAAGAAGCTGTCGCGCACGTCGCCGGGCATGTTGAATTTCTTTTTCCTTTACTAGCAAAAGGGCCCGTGCGNTGCAACGGGAGAAAAAAATATCATATTTTTCAATGGTCATAAACACATTTTGCTGCATCACCGAGAGACACTATCACTTTCAATTTCGTGAAATCATGTACATTGTTTTTAACTCGTGCACATATTTCAAAACATGAACATTTTTCAAATTCATGAATACTTGTGAATTCATGAGCATTTTCTAAAATCAAGAATATTTTTTAATTCATGAACATTTAATACTATTCACAAACATTTTTTAGAATTGTGAAAAGATTAGACAATTTTGTTGAATCGGCGAAAGTTTCTAGAATTGACGAACATTTTTTTGGAAATTGATGGAACAATTTTTGAAATTCACAAACATCTTTTTGATTTCACAAACATTTTTCAAAATTTAACAATCATTTTTTGAAATGCATGATCTTTTTTTGACTGAATAAACTATTTTGTAAGTCATGAACATTTTTTGAATTTTTAGGATATTTTTCCATTGATGAACTTCTGAATT
>CBMN010339473.1:575-11894 GCA_000582825.1 Hordeum pubiflorum | reverse complement strand
GGGGGGGGGGGGGTGAAGACCAAGGGATCCAAATCAGAGGCTTCCTTGGAGGATTCATCCTCTCATGGTACGTTTTCATTTTTGGATCCAATAATAGTTTGTTGGAAGGCGGGTTGATACATTTTGATCTACAACTTGAATTTCAACCTCGATGGATATCAATGTTAGTGTTGATGTCGAACTTATGTAGTGCCAATGAAGCTCTATCCCAAATCACCGCACTTGTTCTTTATTTGTCTCACCTTTAAAAATAAAAAGATATGCATGTTAGATAGTGGGATGGTGGCATGCTGTGGAGTCTTATAAATTTAAATGTTCATATGAAGAAATTTACATGCATAAAATTCATCTTGCCTTTCTTGCACTTCATCATAAGTTTTATAGAGCAATGCAATATCTGCCCAAATTTGATGCTATAATAGACCGATAAAAACAAAATTAAGGAACCAACATAATCCAATGTCCTAAACCAGTAATAATTTGGAGAAATCAATATTAATAAAAATAGACGAAACACTAAGATACGACGATGGACGAAATTGCACACACCATCATTGAAATCTTACCCGCGTCATGCCGGATGACAGATGGCGGATGTGCCGTGCGCGCATGTCGATGCCGCCTATGGAGGGCGAAGGGAGGGAGTCAAACGGTGTCAGCCTAATAGGCTGATATACACTACGAACGATGGCACCCTGATGCGGTGATGAGGCAATGCCTAGTTTTGGGAGACGATAGTTGGAATCAGCAGCAAGAAGAGAGTAGTGCATATTTCAACCCACCAACTATTTTCCTAGTCTAATTTACAACCCCCAACTTCAATACCGTCTACATTACAAATCCGAACTCTTAAAACCGGCCAGGATTCAAACCTCCCCTCCCTGTTGACCGTTTTTGACCAAGTTGACTAGTTTTAACCCATTGGCCATCTAGTTAACATGTTCGGTCAGCACCCAAAAAACCCGAAATTTCCAAAAAAAGTTGTAAAATATAAAAAACCAGGAAATATGAAAATATTTAAAATAATCTTTCTAAAAAACGTAAAATAATAATTTTGATTTTTTAACTTTTCAATTTTTGATATTTTTTCAAGAATTTTCAGAGAAAACCCCGGATTTTTTCTTCAGAATTTCGAACATTTTTCATAGAATTTTTAGACAACAACCCCAAACTGTGTTTTCCTTTTTTTTCCAGAAATTTCTACTTTTCTTTCTATTTTGCCGATTTTTTCTATTACATAATTTTATTTAGAATTAATTTATATTATTTCTAAGAATTTTTTACAGAATTTTTTCGATTTTCTTGAATTTTTTTTGCTGACTGGACATGCTGACTCAACGGTCAACAGGTCAAAACCGGTCAACTTGATCAAAACTGGTCAACAGGGAGGGGAGGGGAGGGTTGAATCCTAGGAGGTTTTGAGAGTTGTGGTTGTACTTTAGATGGTATTGAAATTGGGGATTATAAATTAGACTAGCGCAAGAGTTAGTGGTTGAAATACACACTTCTCTCCAGCAAAAATCACACACGTCGGCTAGCTCCTGAGGCGTTTGTGTCTCGCCCACAGCGAGACGGATGTACAAGTCACCTAAATCAGTCTCCATCGTGGGCCGGTTCATTATCGGTCGTTCCGCTCTGTTTTCCTTGTTCGTCTGTCTTGTTTTGTTCTGTTTTCCTTCCGTTCATTTACTCATTTTTTTTCTTTTTCTGTATATCATAATATTCTAAATACATCTATTTCATAATTAATTTACTTATTTTTTAATAACTGTTAGTCGTGCATTTAAAAAATTCATGCATTATATAAAAGTTTCTCATGCAATTTAAAACAAAATATTTGTACCCTTTAAAAAGTGTTTATGATATTTTAAAAATGTTCACAGATTTAGAAAATATGGTATGTTTGTGAAAATATAAAACAATGTTCACATATTTTGTAAAAAGTGTTCATATGATTAAAAAATTTCACCACATTTAAGAAAATGTTCACTCCTTTAAAAACTATGTTCACGTTATTTTTAAAAAGTATATAGTGTAAGTTTTTTCGTAATTTGAATAATGTTTCATAACCTTATAGGAAATGTTAATGATATTTTAAAAGATTATTCTAACACTTAAAAAATATTTGCATGTTTAAAAAAAATTCATGGCATTTTTAGAGAATGTTCAATGTGTGTTAAAAAATGTTCACCGTATATTCACAATAATGTTCAATGTGCATTTGACAAATGTTCAACATGATTTTTGGAAAATTGTTCAGCGTGTTCATGATAAATGTTCAGTGTGCATCTGAAATATGTTTAACATGTATACGAAAAATGTTTAGCACTTCTCTAATAATTATTCAACCTGTATACAAAAAATGTTTAGTTTGTAATATTTCAAAATGCTTTGCATACATTCGAAAATAAGTAAAAAAACATTAACGAAAAAACCCTGAAAACCCCCTTGAAAATAAATACAACAGACAAAAAAATCACGTGAAAGGTATTCAAAGCCGGTCTTAGAAAAACGCAGAAGACACGTGGGTTGGCCCAGACGCGCTACTGGCTCGCAAGAAGCACAGCATCTATATGTTGTTTATAGCGAGTTTTATAGTACGCTCGCGTGAAACAATTTGTGCATCGCGTCAGAATTGGGACGACCCAGATTTTCTCCACCCAGTCCTTACGCGCTCGCTCGATTGTTACTTTGGGAGGCTCATTATTTCGGGAGGGTTAGCTACAGTTAATAGTTAGTTCGATCGGATTTCATTTGTTTTTCTTTGTTTCTTCAGCGTTACCGGTTTTCTTTGGGTTTTTGGTTTTCACTGTTTTTTTTTGCTTTTCTTAATTCTCACTATGTTTTCTTCAATTTATTTGTTTCATTCTCGGTTTACATTATTTCCCTTTTTTAACCTTTATTCTTTTTTTGTTTTCTTTGTTTATTTCACCCATTTAGTTCTTTTTTGTTTTCTTTTTTTATCATTCTTTTCACTAGTTTTTTACCTTTCTTTCTTCGTTTTTTAAACTTTTCTTTGTTTCTTCGAATTTCTTTAATGGTTTTCCTCACTTTTTTGTTAAATTTCTTGTATAAAAGTTTAACATTTTCCAAATAGATTATTAATATATTTTGAAATTTAGGTTTGATAAAAGGTAGACATAAAAATATGTCTATTTATCTATAGATATTGTAAAAATATTAACCATATCGAACATTTTTATGTACACATTTAACATTTAAAAATACATGATTGTTATTTTGAAAACAATTTTGTTTGTATCTACTTTTTTCATAAACATTTTATGTCTTTTGTATACATCCGGAACATTTCCCATATACATGTTTAATATTTCCAAATACATGATTAACATTTTTCTAAAGACATATATATTTTTATGTCTACTTTTTTATAAACATTGTACATTTTCTATACATGTTTATCATTCTCCAAATATATGATTAACATTTCATAAAACAATATATATTTTTGGGATAATTGATTTATGTTCCTAGTTGGGTCACACTCGGTTGGTTTACTCCAAGTTTTCGAAAGCAAGCGTTCCTGCCCAAACCACTTTGCTCGTTTTATGCTTTTGCCCTTTGACCGTTTGATCTTTATATTGAAAACTTCATAACAAATTCATACTAACTTATAAAAATGCAAATAATATGTTAAAATGTTAAAAAAAACATCACCTACATGCGCATGTCATTTGCATTCATAACAAAGTTGTTGGAAAGTCCCCATCATCTTTATGAGATAAAACTAAGATGGAGACTTTCCAATACTTTTTTCATGAATGCAAATGTCATGCACACATGGGTGATGTTTTTCTGAATATTTTGATATCTTATTTACATTTTTTCGAGTTAGTATGAATTTGTTATGATTTTTTTTTCAAAATAACGGTCAAATTGTCAAAGGGCAAAAGTATAAAAGGAGCAAAATGATTCGGGTAGGAACGCGTGTTTTGGGAAACTAGGGGTAAATCAGCCAAGTGTGACCCAACTATGGGCATAAAACCAATTATGCCTATTTTTTATGCCTACTTTTCCCTTACACATTATATATTTTTTGTATACATCACGAATGTTTTCATCTACATGTTTACATTTTCTGAATACATGATGAACATATTTTGTGTCGAACATGTTTTATATACATGAGAAACATTTTTCTTTATACAAATTGTTATTTTTCAAATGCTTGGTTGACAATTTTTGAATACATGGTCAACATTTTTTCGGTATACTATTTTCACCATTTCCAAATGCTTGATTAACATTTTTAAATACAATATTAATATATTTTTAATACATGGTCAAACTTTTTTTACGCACATTTTTATATTTTCAAATACAGGTTTGACATTTTATTAATACATGGTCAATATTCTTTCTATATAGTTTTTTAACATTTTCAAATGCTTGATGAACATTTTGAAATACCATATTATATATTTTAATAAATGGTCAACATTTTTTCTATGTACATTTTTAACATTTTAATATGCATGATTGGCATTTTAAAATACAAGATTAATTTTGTAATACATAGTCAATATTTGTTTTCTATACATTTTTGAACATTTTAATATGCTTGATTAACATTATAAAATAAAATATTAATTTTTTTACATGGTCAATATTTTTTCTAGATACATTTCTTAATTTTTATAAACGCTCTATTGAAAATTTTGAATACAAGATTAACTTTTTTAATACATGGTCAATATTTTTTCTATACTCATTTTAACATTTTCAAATGCTTGATTAATATTTTTCAAACAAGTTTGAATTTTTTGAATACATGGTCAATATATTTTTTATATACATGTGTCAATATTTTGATTAACATTTTTGAAATACATCCTTACTTATTTAGCGAATGTTTTGTTAAGTTTTTAATACATGATCAACTTTTTACACACATATTTTGTATGTTTTTTCTACACAAGAGAAAGATTTTTTTTATGTTTAACATATTTTAATTGCTTGGTTCAAAAAATTCAATATTTTTATTTAGCGTGTTTTTTAAATATATTCATGGAATATTTGAATGTATTATGGACAGTTAAAAAATAAAAAATAAAACAAAAAAGTGAAAAAAACGAGGCCGTGGCCTCACGCGTTTCTGGACCTGCCCATATAGGGAGCACGCTAGGTTTCGCTATAAGCGAGACAAAGCACTGCCCCGCAATTTAATCGGCCAGCGGCAAGCCTTACGGGCAGCAGGAGGGTAGTATGGTAGCCGTAGCCATTGCCATGTCGTGAACATGGCAGCTTAGATATCCCTCCAAAAAATAAAATAGATCGATGGTGGAAAGAGAATTACGTTATACAGTACCCATGAGTGCAGGATGCACCAAGCGCGGCTCTGCCGCAACGTCTGCATCCATCGGTGGGGTCTCTCTCGTCCTGCATGGTCAACTCATCTGCTCAATACGCAGCACAACACATTCTTTCGGAGGAAATACGCAGCCCATAAAGCTGTTTCATAAATATAAGCTGGATAGCACACAGTGGCATCTGAATCATGAAGTCCGCCGCGCCGCGCCGCGCCGTCGATGCGTCGCGAGATCAAGTCTGCCGCCCCTAGCAGATGTGCATTTCTCGAACATGGTAGCGCTATCCATCCAGATCTCGTGAAGATATGAAGCCTGCTGACCAGCGCTCCGTCGAACAGTTCTTGGACAGGAAGTCAACATCAGTTATCCGTCTGTTTTGGTCATAGACCGAGTCAAGTTCTTCCTAGCCATCCTATCTGTCTAAAATACGCGCGTACAACGATACAAACAAGCGCACACGCACCGACGCACGTACATCACCCGCGTGCGTCCTCTCCCCGGTTTGACACCAAACCAGCTGAAAACAAAACCGGCTCAAGAAAAAAGAAGAACGGATAATAGAAAGATGATGTCCAGTTGGTTGCTAATTCAACGCAATGTCTGCGATGGCGCATCGTACGTACAACAGATTAACACATACTCCCGTCCCGTTGACTCTCCCGATTGGTTTGAGCTAATTGCAACTTGCGGACAAGCATCGTATGTGCTAATTGCAACTTGGTATGTACAACAGATTAACATATACAATACTTCAGCTGACTTGTGATTAGTTTGTGCTAGTTACATCTTGCTCGCCCTTCCATTAGTTAAACGACATCGTTATCTTATCATGGCCGCCCACGAGCGACGGCTATGCCACGAAATTCAACTCTCGAGCATCTCGCCTTCCTCACGAGCATTGCTTGAATAAATCAGTCAACCGCTTCCAATTCGTCCGTCTTTCTTGTTCCCTACCTTTTTCGAATGGACGCGTTCCAGTTTGGCGTTATCGAACTCAATGACAGGTTGGCGGGCCGCGCCGCCACCTAGGTGACTCGGGGAGAACCCTAGCCGTACCGCCGGCCGGCTCCCCTTATTGACACCCCCACGCGTCGTCGTCGACAAAGGGGACCCCGACAGGGTCTGTGCGTGCCCAAGGAGGGTGGCGGCAGGGCGTTCCAGCCTCCTGTGGCGACGTATAGCGGGGCCTGGCCTCCCATCGGCGCGGGGCGGTTCCCCGACAGAGCTCTCCTCTTCGCACGGCGACGCCACCCTTCTCTGGCCGGCTCTCCTGTCCCCGACAACGCCTGCTTCCTGGATACTGCAGTGTGGCGGACCTGGCCATGGGGGGCGCGGTTGAGGGATCTAGCGGGCGTCGTCGCGCCTCGCGGCGCGTGCGGGGTCGCCATCTTCTTCGGCGCGAGCGAACAGGCTGACTGTAGTCATGCGTGGTGCGCCTCCCGCTAGTGGGTGCTGGTGCTGCAGGTGGGCCCATTCCGGTGCCTCGCTGGCCTGCATCCATTCTACTAGGTGGTGGTGCGGATCTACTTGTCCGCGATGGTCCGGTAACCTACACATGGTGGATCTCTCCATCTTTGTTACGACCCGGTTTGCTTGGCCCTGCATCTTGCCGTGCCCAACTCGTCGACGTTCCTCCCGTAGCGACTTCGGTCTCGATGTTCTAGAAGCTGCACTCTTTCCGGCTTCTTAGGCTCGTCGGTGTTCTGTTGGCTCTGGCTTCGTTGATCCAGATTTGCGTTCTCCGATCCTGTTGCATGGTAGCTACCGGCGCATCCGTGCATTGGTTCTCTTCGTCACGTCATCGCCTCTCCAACTCTGACCGCCACCCCTTGCCTCGCCCCTCCTCCGCTAGGTCCAATGCTTGCACTTTAGGTGGCTCCCGTTGCCACATTCGACGGCGGGCATTGCTCCCCTTCCGACTATGGCGACCCAACTCTCGACATGTTCCCGTCTTTGTATTTAGTCCCGGCGGATTTGGGATTATTCGGGCAATGGCCAGGACAAAATCTCTGCTTGATGCTGGTAGCAGGCGACACCCGCGGGTGCCTTTCCCTTCCTGTAGGCACCGTCATGGTTTATTCTCCGAGGCCCTCTTCGAGCACGGGGAAACCCCAGATCCAGTTCCTTGGATCGGACGATGGCGTCGTCATGGTGTCGCTCCCCTTCGTGAAGGTGTTGTCTTGCTCACTCATGATGTGTATGGTACTGGATTGTGAGTTTTGGGGCATCGTCTTGGTTAGAGTTGTTTCTGTTGGATAGGGTAATTTTGCGATGTGTTGTAGCTCATGTTAGGGCCGAGCATCCCATGTCTCTCTGCTGCAGGCACCATGTTTACTCCATCTTTGGTTGTGCCATGCGATGTACCCCCACCATGTTCTCACTTCAACTTCTTCTATCAATGAGCAAGCTTTGCGTATTCGCGAAAAAGTTTTTTTGAGAGCTTCCTAAACCGACAAACTTTATGAGCAATTAGGGCATCTCCAACACCGACCGTCAAACCACCCACAACCGTTCGGACGGTGTGGTCCGAACGTGTTTTGCCATCCAGCGCGGGCCTGTATCGGTATGGATGTGATTTTTCCCACAAACTGGAAACAAACATGGGGTGGGGGGAGGGCTTTGTGGCCGTCCGGACCGCTGCCACATCCGCGTCTGACAACCATGGCCCACCCAAAAAACCTCCCCCCTCTTCCGTGCTTTTCATTCCACACCTGAGTTGCTTGCCGCGCCACATTCATGTCGGGCCAGAGCATGCAATGGCCAACATTGATGCCTATCGACGTGACCAGACGAGAGGGTTGCGCTAGGACGTGACCTCTCAGGCGTCCTCGCTTCAATGTGGACATCGCGTCCCGAGAAACCAACTCCGCCCGCTGCACCGCATTGAAGTAGACTGACCTGTCCTTCGCATGGCCTGGCCGCAGTTATTTAAGCCGTGCACCGAGGATGCACAGTACCACACTTCCTCCCCGAGCCCCTCCTCCTCCCTAAGCATCTCCAACTACGACGATGCCAAAGTCATTGTTCTCTACTCTGGCAGGCAAAGGCCTTTCTTCGTCCGGTGGATCGTGGCGCCGCCGCCGTCCCTCTCTGCCCCCCTCGGCATCCACGATGGTTGGCTCCTCCGGCAAGGAGGAGATCGTCATCTTCTCCAGCGACAAGGAAGACCAGGCACCACTTCAGGAGAAACAGCCACAATAGTAGATGTGCCTTCTCGCAGAGGCCGCTCTGACGGACGAGGAATTTGTCCATCGGATGGAGCTCATGCTTGGAGTGATCTCTCCGCCAGATGGGCACAACTCCACCGTGCCCACCGCCTGCGGTGGTCAAGGAGGAGCCGCCATCTTTGGCATGCTACTTCATGAAGTGGGAACCGGTGTTCCCTCTCCGGTGGGTGAAGAAGGATCCCCCCTCCCCGCGCACAACCGTTGCGGCGTCCAGATCGAACGCCGCGTGAAGGCTGCCATCCCCACCACGCAACCGTGAGTCCAGATCGGGCACCGTGTGAAGGAGCTGACATCACCGCTGGCGCACAGTTGCTACGGTTGTATTGACGGACTAGCGTTGGCTCCCCATCGCAATCACCGCAGGCAGTTCGTCAAGTGCGAGCTGCCGCCCCCGATCAGCAAGGCGCGAGGCCGCATGCTCCACTATCTCGAAGGCGGTGGTGGTAGTTCCTCGGGGTCGAGTGCTGTCGTGTCTGAGGAGGAACATGCAGCGAACAACAGGTGATGAGTGGATTTATGCACACTTCAGAGTATACTCAATTATAAAATCCCTCATATCATATCGATCCATCACTTATTCATGTCCCCAATGCATACTTTTTAGTATTTACTTATTTTTACAAAGTTCGTTGCATACGTTTTATTTTTATTTATTCATTTTACTTTTCCTTTGTTTTGTGGCATTTTTAGTTGTGTTGACATGTTCATGTACTTGGGACATTAAAAGAACCCAGTTAGGGGTAATCGGAGAGGTTCCAGGCACCAGATCAAGATTCTTTGGAGAGTTTTATGATTTTACATTTATCAAAGTGTCCAAAATGAAGATCCAACGACTCTGACACATTGGGCTTTTCGCTAGCAATTCAACAACCCTAGGAACATCAAATCGGAGTTCGTATGAAGAAATGGCGACCAAAATACAAAATAGCTCCTGAAGTCCACCCAGTTCGATGGTCTTCCATACGAGCATAGCTGCTCGTATGACCCTCGGACAACTCCAAAAATTGGCTAGAACTTTCCTGATTTTCCTCCGATTTTGTCCCCATTTTTTCTTATGGGATCCTTGACGCCAAGGCTTGTATTGGACGTGATTTGGATCCCCTAGAGCCCATGAATGAAAGGGAGGAGGCTAGATCAACGAAGGACACCAAAGGAGGCCTCTTATAAGAAGACCTCCAACCCTAGACGAAGCATCAAGCCATCTGCATCCTCCACAAGTCTCATCTACATCCACCACACCTCCATTGCAGCAAATCCACCATAGAGAGAAGGGCCAAGACAAGGAAGAAATAAGGGAGGAGGCGCCTCCACACTCGGCGACGGCCCACTTTATCACCGCCACCATACCTCTCTACATCTCCAACTCCGTGTTGGCTTATAATTTGCCCCTAAACTCTGTGTACTCCATCACCATGTTTGATTAATCTAATTAGTTCTTGGGGGAATAAGATGAACTCTAGTATGTACTAGTACTGATTGCCTTGCGTGATATGATATCCTCTCTTACATGTTTATATTGGTAGTGTTCTTGATGTTAGATGAAGTCGACCATCCAACATATGCTAGTTTTGGACGGAAGGTTATTACTGTTGGTGAATCGACTGATCGCGGAGGTAGGTATGTGACAGGGCCTATCCCCCTTCGTCTTGGATCGTTGCAACCGGGGATAAACAAAAACCCTTTTAGGCTGCGTCCATGGGGAACTTTTTTCCCTTAATCATTGTTTGGTAACCGGAGTGGGGAAGAACGGCAGTTGCGTATGTGATATGTGGTTGCCGCGTGTATATACGTATTTGTACCTGGTTCTGCCCAGAAAGAGAAACATGTGAAGTGGCTTAGTATTCATAGAACGTACGGGTAGTGATGACTCCGAACACCTCGAGAACACTCTTATTATTCAAGCGTCGCCCCTTTATTTTATACAATGTTTTATTTATGTTTTTACCTCCATATAGTTGTTTAGATAAAACCACGCTTATTATCATTTCTGCTTGGAATCGACTAATAGACTATTTCTAGATAATGCTCTAGGTGTGAATTTAGCCCCGTTAGTGACGACGTTACTGCGGGGTTGATAGTTGCATGTGCAATTGCTCTCTGTGGGATTAACATACTCTACTTACCGTGAATTGCAATAGCCCTGTGCCCTTGTGGGTCATTAAGCTTTTCTGGCGCCGTTGCGGGGGAGCAAAAGTGCTCGGTTATTACCTTCCCGCTCACACATAGTTTATTTTGTTAGTGGTTACTTATATAAAAAAGGAACAAAAATGTTAAACATGTCTTCTAAGATGACTATCCAGGAATATATGGAACTTGCGCTGAAGCAAAATAAAAACAAGATTCCACCATTTTTGACTACTGATGATGGAAAGTTGAAAATGTGGGTTGGACTGGTAAAAAAATTCACGTCCCTTATACTCCATCCGTATCCAACATCTTGCGCAAATTGTGGATCCAAAGAGGATCTACGATGTCAATGTAAGTACAATATTGATCCCTTATCAACAAGATATAATATTCTTAGTAAATCCAATGCTAGTACGGAGATCTTACAATGTTTGCTTCTTGCGGGTGCTGATGAGGTTCTATATTATTGATACGTCTCCAACATATCGATAGTTTATGAAGTATTCATGCCATATTTACCCATGTTTATAATATTTTTATATGGTTTTGACGCACTTGGAACTAACCCGGGCTGACGCTGTTTTCAGCAGAATTATCGTGTTGTTGTTTTTGCGCAGAAAATAAAAGTTCTCGGA
>CBMN010337736.1:0-10228 GCA_000582825.1 Hordeum pubiflorum | reverse complement strand
ATACTTGTGGGTCATCAGTATGCTGGCAGGTGACCTCTCTAGAGAGCCGAGGTAGGACTTAGGCATCTCAATATCCCGAGGATGGGCATTATCCGGAAAAGCATGTCCGGCCATAGGGAAATCGAGCGTATCGGGTTATGTGGTCCACCCATGCACGAAAGTCAAACTATTCGAATATTCGTGTCCACAGTAACAGGATGACTTAGAGTTGTATCCCTACCTCTTACAACTTAAACCAGATACTTGATAAAACACACCAGGATAATAGTCAGGAATACCTGGTGATCGCTTTCTCACAGTGAGACGAGGAAAGGATCTCTGGGTAGGTTGTTGCTATATGTAAGTACAACTTGGTACTCTTTACGCTCATGTCTTCTACTAATGCAAGATGCTGGTAGTCTTCGTTATGTTGAGTTCCCCCCCTTATTCTGGCATTTCTCATTCCTTTGATACCGATGCATATCTAATATAGATCTGATGTAAGTCTTGCGAGTACTCACTGTTGCTTTGCTATTCTTTTCATTCAACCTGGTAGCTGGAACATCTTGTAGCACCGCGGATGCAGCTGGCTCCGACGTGCTTACTATGTGGAGAACGGCGTTGACGAGTAGTTTGGAGGTCAGAGGCAGGAGGCATGCGCCTTTTAGGTCTAGTGTTGCTGTTATGCTCAGCCTTCTTAAGGCAAAACTTTTTTAACTTGTTTGTACCCAGACTTAACTTGCTACATGTACCGATGTATTATGGGTCCTCGTGGCCCTGGTTTGTAATATAAAGATTTATGTTTAACTTTGTGTCTTGTGTTGTGATATTAACACGGAGTCTTTGTTTGTGATCGTGCATGATGTGTGGATGATTAGTGCATGGTATTGAATGGGGGCATCGCATAGAGTAACTCCCCCTGAAGATGTGCATATTGATGTATTTGCTTTGGATTGCAAATGCACCTGGCAGGTTGTAAGTTTGGAGATCTTCCCCTATATCATGGAATCCAATAGAGTGCACTGGATAAATGAGATTGAAGAAATTGCAATGCACAATGGAAAGTGATGTCTGATGAATTTCAGCATGCATGCGTATTATCATAAGAAAGCATGCAGAAATAGCAGTTGAAAAGTATCAGACCACCACTGGACTAAAGTTTACAACGCGTTACAATAAATCAATAGTAGAAGAACGAGAGTTGTAACTTAAACAAAAGCAACACATATATATGACACCCACTTGAAGAATAACTCAAATTTCTCCCCCTTAGTCACCAAATGACAAAAAAAAACAAAATTGAGATCTAACACCCCAAAGAAAAACCATGTGGATGGAGGAGGGGCATCGTCGTTGTTGGTGTGGCGAGTTGGTGCGGGGCCTGATGCAGTGTCGTCAATAGCCTCATTTTCGTTTGTGGATCTTGATGAAGAATAAGATTCGGGAACCACCTGAGGAACTTGACATTTCTTGAATTTCTTCTGTGGAGGATAAAACCAGTCAAAGTTATTTTTAAAACCAAGCTCCTTGAGCTCTTCATCTGACTTGACATGGGATTGAATGGCCTAGGAACGATCAAATGTTTCATGGGCATAGTAGTGGTTTTTGTTCATAGAGTTCTGCGTCATAGTCATATGATGAAGAATTGAATGAAATCGACGCTGAACCCAGCCATGATTCCTACCCACCTTCTAATGTAGACTGATGAGAAGCTCATGATTATTCATGGTTTGAGGAGCTTCTCCTAGAGGTTCTTCACGATAAGTGTGAACACCAGTGTTTTGAGAAACATTTTCATCACTTGTAGACTGAGAGGCAGGTTGAAAAAATGGCGATCCAATGGATGAAGACCTTCAATAATCAATAATTTACCTTTGCCTGGGACTAATGCAATTGTGCATTGAAGAACTTCCACATGTGGTAGGAAACTGAGATGATTCTCACATTCATCCTGATAGTGAATTCCAGATCTTGTTCTGATGAATCTCATAATCCAAGGTGCATAGGGCTTCAAATGAATGGAGACTGGACAAATGTTGCCAAAGTTCTGAAGAAGAAGTCATGAGCGTCGAAAGGAATGACATGGATGATATTGAACAACAAGTTCTTCATAAAACCAAATTCCCAACAACTTCATTAGTTTCTGAGTTGTGTACTTTGATGGGATAGAGAGTCTTGGCAAGAATGTGTTATACAGTATGAGGCACAAACAACAAATTCTTCATGAGAAATTTGGTTGGAGGAGCTTCACCTTCAGCAATCAGTTGCATTAACACTTGCATGATGTGATTTGAAAGTTTAGGTTGCTCATATATGCACTGGGCATTCGTTTGAGAAATGATAAGAAGCAACGCTAGAGGCAATTCACTGGCTGGAGCCTTGTAATTTGTATTTTCAGACATCCAATCAATTGCCCAAGAGTGATAGTCAAATACATCACCTGACAGATGAATGGCTCCATAAAAATAAAAGTTAACTCCTCATTCCAATCGCAAACATCTCAGCGTCATGCAAAACATAAAGCACCGTGGTGAAGCATTGGATTGATTCCATATCCACATGAGGAATATGGAGGTGCGGGAAGACTTTGTTCTTTTCAAAGAGTAGTGGCATGTTTATACAGTGATTCACCAATGAATAAATTCTTTTCACCGAGGAACTCTGCTTTGTTGAATTTTGGTCTTGTGCCAGACCTTCTAATCTTAGGCATTGCAGGGCGTAGGCTAAAGATTTACTTTATGTGCCTCACACCCAAGACAGGATGAGGAGGGCCAGTTGAGTCATTCTTGTCTGTACCAAGTCAGCCTTGGCAACTTCTTTAGTTGTTGTAGGTGGCACGGTTTCAGTGTGTGTTGATTGCACAAATGCTTCAGTTTGAATTGTCGCAGTTTCATCGGTAGTAGCCTCATGTTCTTCACTGGCAGGCGCTTGCTGAGCAACCTCATCACTATCAATTTCTTCAAGAATGGTCTGAAGAGGAGTGTGACTCTCTTCAGAACAACCATGAACTTCTTTAGTTCAGCATGGCGATTGAGGCAATGGCGTCAACGGGGTGGTAAGATGAGAATTTGGATGCTGTGCTCCCCAAAATTCATCATGGATGAGTGGGGTGATGGCATTGTCAATGTCCACATCCTCCTCTTCTTCAACTCCATCCTCTTCAATCGTCAACTGAGGTTGGGGTGATGATACCATATAAGATGAAGCATTTGCTTCAACATCTATTCGTCATCCATCTGCTCTGACAAAAAATCAGATTAGTCTTCAAATTCTCATTCTTGTTCTTTAGAGGAAGCAATAATCCAACGATCTGATACATCAATAGTGTGTGGCGTAGAGGCCAAGGGTTCATCATAGATAGGGGCAATTGAAGAACTGGAGCGGTCTTCAACTTCTTCATTGGTGTGGCAGTAGCAGGATCTAAGGACTTTCTCTTTTCCAAAGCCTTTTTCTCATCAGCCTTGATCTTCTTCACTTCTGATGCATAACAAAGTGTGGATTTCTTCACTTGTGAAGACCTTCGAGGAGGGGCTACAGATATGACAGGTTCATCACAAACGACTCTCTCAGGAGGGTCATTTTCCTCAAGCGGAGCTGATGCAGTTGACATGGTACTTTCTTCAAGCACTTGAGTATCTTATGAAGGGGGTGGTGTTTAAGAACTGGTTTGATGAATGACAATAGACTTCTTGTTGTATTCATCAACAAGTTTCTTGTGTGCACAACAACTCTATCTTTTGCGCCTCTGCAGATAGCAGTCTATCTATCAAAGTCATCACTGGGCTGCTGAAACTCAGTTTTCTTAGCAAACAGTTTTTCAGGAGTAATAGTCAGCATACTGTCCCTCAACTCGTGTTGCTTCTTGTATTGCACCTTCTTCAGTTGACGAGCTTGATCAATCTTGTATTTCTCATTCAAGATGAATGAAGAAAGCATATGCCTTGGGCCAGGGGACAGATCAAAGGTGTCTAGTGGAATCTTGGGGTCTTCAACCAAAAATTTCAATGAATTCCAAGATTTTGTTCGGATCTAGAAGCAGTGGAACTGAAGATCCTTTAGCAATAGCATCACGTTAACCCCTGTTTCTGATGATTCTGATAAGTTATCTCCGTCAGCTTCATCATCAGCGACAACAGGCTTTTTCTTCGAACTTGGACAAATTCCATGGCTAGTTGTAGAGTTGATGTTTGTCATGAGAGTGTTTGATGATCCATTGTGCGCACTGGTAGACGCAGACATTGCAACCCCTAAGGCAATTGAGATGTTGGTTGTTCACTGGCATGTTTCAGGTCCATCAGATGTTGAAGACTTTGCAATGGTTGATGATGGAATAACTACATACCTTGGTCTTGAGTTGTTTTACAGCAGGGGCATATGGCCTTGGCTTGTGTGTAGACTTCCTAGGCATAGCATTCTTTGAAGCACCTGCACAACCACTAGCACCAGCTTCATTTGAAACTCTTGCGACAACAGTGAATTCTTCAGCCGCCTTCTGCGCTGACCTTTTTCCTCAACTTTTCTTGTTGTTTTTTCCACTCTTTGGGAAATTCTCCACCATGTCATACACTTCTGGGACTGGGTCTGAAGCCTTGTCTAGGAGTAGACCCGTCGTAGGGTGGATTCACAACAAAATCAACCATGTACTTGTGGGTTACGTAGCGATATTTCTTCCACTCTTTGATCCAGTACAACTTGATCTTTTACAATCTGGTCTTGCGTTGGGTTTCAGTTTCTTCTTCATTGGGAGTGCAATAGCCAGCATAGAGTTCATCGGGAATTTCAAATGATATATGTTCCTCCTTCGTCTTTCCTCACTTCTATGTTACTCTTCTCACCATCCATTTTCTTCAACTGATGCTTTTGAACTTTTGACGAATCTGAAGATGTTTGATGATTTTTCTCAAGTAACGATGCAAATGAATTCAGATGATGAGAATCATGTGATTCGTCAGCTAGCATGAGTACCTATGAACATAGTATAGTTGCGAGGGATCGAGGAGTTAAGAGAAGCTTAGAAGAATAACGACAAGATGATGAGAGTAAATTTCCTGAAGACATTGGAGATGGAACAAACATCACTTTGGAGAAAAACTAGTACTATAGAGATCAAAATGGGCGGTAAAAGTAAAATTTTAATTTACCCAAGGATGAACTTGATGAACTGAGCAGCGAGATGAAATAAACCGCATAGTCAGATCCTTCATGCCCTAAGTTGGCGACGAAGAACAACTATGGCGGCAACAAAGGTGATGAAATCAGCGGCCGACGCGAGTACACTAGCTGAAAATTTGAGGTAGTTAAGCTCGCCTTCTCCGCCGACGATGAAGTTAACAATGACGCTATAGTTTGAGCTCAAGAGAGAGGGGGCAATAGAAGTGAAATAACTTCGGTTTGACAGAGTCAAGCCCTTATATATGTGCGGTCAAAACAAAGTGTCCAAAATCTTTGGACAGATAAGCCCTTCACTCTTCGCATCTGAGTAACACATGTTAGTAAGGCGCAATATTTGATCTTATCCACGCTTTCGGATGTGTGGAATGAAGTTACTAAGGCAACCGCCAAAAAAATAGATTTGAATATTTTAATGATTGTTCACAAATCCTTCAACCAACAAGGACAGAGTGAAGACTTTGAACGGTGTCAAGTAGAATGCATATGTAGAATTTGAGAACAGACTGGGCAAGCTTAGCATAGAGGTGGTAGAGTCTGATCACATTCAGTTAGATAAGAAATTGCAACTGAAGAAATAGCTATAAGTGAATGTTGTAGAGGACTAAAGCCAGTATATAATATAACACAAGAATAATTTGATGAGGTAGTGAAGAAATAGTTCAACTGATGAAATAGATCAAATGGAGAATTTGCAAATCTCGACGAACAATCCAACTTGAAGATTTGCAAGAAAAGGGTGGTGGCATTACCCACCGTATAAGAACTATACTGACCCAGAACCACATACATTTATCATAGAGTTCTGAATGTCAAATTCTCATTAATTTCTTCACACTTAGAGGGTACATCTTCATTGATTGAATAAATACGTTACTTTGTGTGTTGTTCACCAAAGTTGTCAATTCTACATTTGCGTTAGGATGTGTGTCCATTCACTAGACATTCAAAGATTCTAGGATATTTATCTCTCACTGCAACTTGCAAAGCCTCTTCACATCCGAGGGCTCAGTGAAGATATCTGCTAGCTGATCTTCTGTTTTCACGTGTCTGATGACGATGTATTCCTTGAGAACATGATCACAAAGGAAATTTTGACGAGTATCAATGTGCTTCGTCCTTGAGTGTTGCACTGGGTTGTGGGAGATCTTGATCACACTCTTATTGTCGCAGAGGGGAGGCTTTTCCTTCATGATGACGCTTCTACTTGTAATAGTGTTGGGATTCATGTTGAGGCAGGATAGTGTTGTACCTTGTGCATATATATGTACATGCTATTCCCAATTCTTGATTCTTCTCCTCCTTATGTGATTATTCCTGTACTCCCACTTCCTTGGATATACAATTAGCAATGGCTTGAGCTGCATAAAAAAATTGTAGAGATATTTCTTTTCTTTGAAATAATTTGTTGTTCCTTGATTTCCACATACACCACATGAAAGTAAATATGTTGCTTACAGTGGCATGTGGATGATTTGAGTTAAGAGTGCCTAAAATCATACTTGTTATGGAATTGCTATCTTGTATAAGATCTTTTATTCTAATGTACCAGGGATGGATGAACCAGGCAGCCTTAGAAAATGGGCAAAGAAAAGCATGAGATTTTCATCATCTTCCACTCCATGCCTAGAGCAAAATTTACACATATGGGGATTGTATTTACCTGCTTATACCAGTTAGAAGGGCTTTTATGATAAATCTTCAAGGAAATGTTTGTACCCTTGGAGCTATATATTTTGCTTTCCAAATTTGTTTCAATATCTCTCTTGAGTTGGCTATAATAATTGTGGGATGCGATTCTCCGTCTTCCAGCAAACCCTACAAACAGAGTTTGTATGCACTTCTGGTTGCAAATTTCCCTGGCGGGGTTGGCTTCCAACAAAAAAGATCTTTCCCACCATCTTGGATGATTGGAAGTTCTTTCATGACAGTTGTTGTATCCAGATGAAAGAGAGTATCAATGAGGTTATTGTTCCATCTTTTCTGATTAGGGAGCCAAAGATCTTTAACAACAACTGGGTATTCATACTGTCTAGACTGGATAATCAGATGATATAGATAGTGTCCCAAGAATTATACCAGGTGTCGTGGGAATAAACCTAGCAATAGTACTAGGGGTACGAAAGGNGGGGCGAAGTCTAGCTACGGCGCAGGTGTGCACTCGGATGTGTACAAGTTCGGGCCTCACTCGGAAGTGATAAAAGCCCTACGTCTCGAGCCCGGAGGCTTGATGTTTGCTTATGAGTAGTAGAAGATTATACAGGGTCGGAACCCTTGCTCTGGCGCCCGGGGGTGGCTTATATAGAGTACACCATCACTAGCCGGGCGCCATCATTAGGGCTATAAATGCTGATCAATGAAACGTTACAGGAACGGCTGATTAAGTACTGCGTTACTGGTGACGTAGAATCAATGATGCAATGTGCGTCTCTTCAAGTCCCACGGGCGCTGCGTCTCCTGAGTCGCCCAAGCTTCCATATGAACGAATGACCGTGGACGACCGAGTGACTTGAAGCGTCCGAGTAGATCTTCATATGCATCCGAATGCATCCTTGGCACACAGGCTTTAATGATAACGAGGGACCATAGGTGGGCCCTAGATGTCAGGCTGGTGACCCTACCCATGGTAGGCAACCTCATCAGTAGCCCCCGAATCCGCGAGGTTTTAATGTTCGAGTGATCGACATTCAGAAATGTCAACGACGCCTTGGAGGTGCCTAAGAAACAGTCGGGATTGTTTCTCACTCGGCTTCAAACCATGACGGATTCAGGATTAACTTTCTCAGACCGAACAGTTCAACTTGATTATGTGATGCTGCTATATGAAATCGAAGCATCCTTCAGAGGGAACGATCTGTACGTCCGATTATTTCATCCGAGTGTTTAACTGGAAACGAGTCATCCACTCGGTTTGCAGGAGCGAATCGATGGATCCTTTGGAGTGCGGAGCTTGTCTCATTTAAGGCACGGAGAAATTTCTGTGCATTCGAAATTGCGAAGGATGTGCGCGGGCGTGTGATGGAACGGCCACGTTACGGGAATTGGGGGTAGTGGGCACGATGCCTCGATTCCCGTGCCGAGATTTTCGCCACGTGCCCCCGAGGCTCTGAACAGTAGATCCGCGGATCTCGCTACGTTTGCGGATTGACGACCAGAGTTCTCGCCGGATTTTTGATATAAAGATGAAGGCACTGTTTGGGGCAAAACAGATCTCACTTCCGGCCTCTCCTTCGTCTTCTCCGACGCCTGCACGCGTTCCCTCCACCTTTCCCTTGTCGTAGACCGGTTCCGAGCTTGCCGGAGAGGATGCGCGCGGCGACTGCGACTGCAATGGTCAAGCGGGCGAAGAAGAGCTCACGCACCTCCTCCTCAAGCGTCGGGGCGCCAGGAGGATGGACCCAAGGCGAATGGCTGCCGTCGCGGGTCACCAAGGCTCAGATGCTCGATCTGGAGGGCCAAGGATTCGTGCCCAAAGGGAGTTGGCAGTTGCCGGGGGCGGGCGAGGACGAGCCTTCACCGAAGGGGGACAAGCGCATGCTCTTGGTGACTCACCTCGAGCGAGGTTTCTCCCTTCCACCTCATCCGTTCTTCCACAGATTTATGGATTTCTTTGGTGCTTAGCTTCATCATATCCCTCCCAATGCTGTTGTTTATTTAGCCGCATTCATTTCTCTCTGCGAAAACTTCTTGGGTTGTCACCCCCATTGTGGTTTGCTCAAGCATCACTTCACTTGCTGAGTGATGACTGTAAAAAAGCCCACTCGGTCAAAAGATAAGACGAATGTGGCCCAACTATGTGGGGGTCTGGGAATCCAGCTGTGGGGAAAAGTTTGCTTCCCGCAGATGATGTTTCCAGATTCGGTGAAGGGCTGGCAGGAAAACTGGTTTTACTGCTAGGACATTCCAGTCGGTGAAGGTCAGTCGGGACTTCCGCCGTATACATCTGAACGCATTCGGCCAGTCCCCAGGCCGACTGTGACCAAGGATGAGAAGACATAAGTGGATATACTGGTGATAGCTCTGGTAGCCTTTGTGTAGAAGGGTGTCAACAGCCTCGACTTACTGGAGGTTTTTCTCTAGAGGAGGATTCAACCGCTGCAAGCCAGGGCCCACCCCATGTGGGAGTATACTGGACCGAGTGAAACCACTTGAACACACCCGGAGGAGCTCACGGCAGACATGGTGGAAGCCAAAATCAAGGCGATCACTCCAGCGCATGACAACCCTAGAGGAAGCAGGCTGGTGGCTCCACTCTCATCAGAGAATTCGCCAAATGAGGTAATCTTCGAAGGTCCATTATCCGAGTGATATTTATCTACTTATTGCAATTGACTCGACCGATCTGTTCTTCATTCTACAGGCTTTCACGCAGATGAACAGCCAAGTGCCAATTGTGGTCAGAGGTCCGGTTGATGTAGCGAGCGATACTGATCATCCAGAGGACTCGGCAGAGGCAGAAGAATACGAAGAAGGCGACGACAATGAAGACGCTGAAGAAGAAGAGGAAGAAGGCTCAGACGGCAACGACGAGGTGGAGTCGTCGCGCTCGGATGACCGAGTGCCTGAAGTCCATTCCAAAGCTCGCCAGGACTCAGGAGTCCGTGGTGGCAGTCCCAAGGGGCCAAAAACTATCAAGCCGACTGTGTCTGCCCTTCCAACTAGCAGCTTGAAGCATGGGCGTGGAGAACTTATCTCATCACCCGAGAAGGTGGCGAAACAGGCCAAAGTCACCACGGCCAAACCTCGGAAGGCAGTCCCCATCCTGAAGATTAAGATGACCCTTCCCGTAGCCTCGGCGTAAGTATCTCCACTTCAACAATTGTTGTCTAAATTCAACCGAGTGATGTAATAATCCGAGTGTTTCCTTTGTAGTGCTGATACTTCAACTGCTTCACCTGATCCCCACACTCTGGAGAAAGAGCGAGCCGACGCCGATGTTGCGTCTTCAAAAGGTAAGCTTCAAATTCACTCGGGCGCACGCCGTGGTTTACCTTTTGCTCATTTACGAGTGCCTTTGAACACTTGCAGCTCCGCGTGAAGTGATCAACATTGATGTGGACGACAAGGTTGACCTGCCGAA
>CBMN010334566.1:0-13688 GCA_000582825.1 Hordeum pubiflorum | reverse complement strand
TTTTTTTTTTTTTTTTTTTGCGAGACTGTCTCACGTGAAGCTAGACATGGACATGCCCGTGCCTAAGTTCTTCAAACCAAAAAATCTGCAACAGAACATGACCCCGAATTGCTAGGATTCCGAGCACAAACAGTAAAACGACCAAGCCCGATGTCACTAATGCTCCTGATCGCTCGTTGCAAATGCTATTTCTCGCATACTGCGAGTCGTACTAGGTCTCGCCTACAACGCGGCGCTACCAGTCTGGCTCAATACTGTAGCTGCATGCGAGTTTTTTCTCTGGTTTTTTAATGATTTTTTTTCTGTTTATTTTTGGCATTGAATGGTTTTTGTCGGAGTTTTTTTTCGTTTTCTTTGTTCCTTCCTAGGTTTTCATCGATTTTCTTTGGGATTTTTTCAACACATGTCCACATTTTTCGTACACATTTTACAATTTTCGTATACAACATCAACAAGTTTTATATATGTTTAACATTTTTCTAATTCATGATTTACATTTTTGAAATATGTTTTGATGTGTATTTTTTATTACATATTGAATGTTTTTTATACTTCCTCCATTTCAAAGTATAAGACCTTTTATAGATTTTAATACGGACTACATATATATGTATATAGACGTATTTTAGAGTGTAGATTCTTTCATTTTGCTTTGTATGTGGTTCGCAATAGAATCTCTAAAAAGGATTATAATAAGGTATATAACATTTTTATACATGTTTAACATTTAATAAATACATGTTTTGACCTATATTTTCATACACACTGTTTAAAATAATTATAGATGTTTAAGTTTTTTCAAATATATGTTTTGATGTCTATTTTTCATACACATTGTACATATTTGGTATTTACATAGAAATTTGTATACACGTTCAACATTTATAAAATACATGGTTAACATTTTTTTGAATATAACTTACTTTTTCAATGGTATAAACCATTTTTAATTACATGAACATTTTTTGCATTGCGTAAAAACATTTTTTTAATTCCATGTACATTTTGTTTTGAAATGTGTGAAATTTGTTTCAGCTTGGCAAACAATTTTTACACTATTAACATTTTATTATACTGAACTGTTTTTACCCTGTGTTAACATTTTTCAAATTTGCGGTCAATATCTTAAGTATATCAAGTTTTTTGGATTATATGAATTGAAAATATTTTATAAAATATAGAAACAGTGATAAGAACCAATAATAGAAACCTGCATATAAACGATCAAACCTAAGAAATACCAGATTTATGTTAACCTCCTCGTTTTCTTTTACCAAAAGGTTGGGCTATGATATGTGTCGCCTGTTGCAAGAAGATGGCCGTGTCCCTCACGCACGACTCCGTATGAGCTGGGCCCAGCGCAAGGGGAAACTCCCACCCGAGCGTGAGTTATTTTTATTATTTTTTATTTATTAAACTTTTTATTTTTATTTTAAATTTTCATTTAGATAATATTCATGACTTCAAGAAAATATATGAATTAAAAAATGTTCTCAAATTCAAAATATGATTTGTGATTTTAAAAATGTTTACGAAATGGAAAAAACGTTTGAAAAAAATTGAATATATGTTCATGAATCAATAAAAATATTGAATATGAAATTGTTTCGTAAATTCAAAATATCATGATTTCAGAAAATGTACAAAAATTCAGAAAGTTCGTGAATTTGAAAATTGTTCAATAATTAAAAAGTCATCATAAATTTGGAGAACAAATCATGTACTCAAAAACATGTTTGTTTAATTTGAAAAAATGTTCACAAAATTTTAAAATATTCACAACTTCAACAAATGTTCTTGAATTCAAAAGGTATTCTCAAATTTACAATAAATGTTCAAGAATTAAAAACTAAAAAAAATAGAAAAACAAAAATAAAAAAAATAGAAAGGGAAACAAAAAATCAGTGAAAATGAGAAATTTTTTGCCGATTATAGCGTGGAGGGCGGCCACTTTCTCATCAGCGGCCGTATATGCCGTTTCATCCAAGGTTTGATCCCTAGTGATTTCTAAATTAGAAACGTTTGGTTAGTGATTACCCCGATCGCCGGCCGCCCTGCCCAGGTGCCCCTACCCTGTACGAGGCGAGTGATCGAAGCCGGAGGGGTGTTCGGCCGGTTGCGTGGTGGCGAGACGCCTACATTGCAGCAATGGTCGGAGCACATCTCTCTTTCCTTTTTTGTAGCCACCAAATAAGATCCAATTAAAAAGAAAAATAAATGGAGTTGTCTGCTTCGGGATTTTTAGGGTTCCATACTTTTAACTACCTTAACTTTCCCAAATATGTTGTTCTGGTTGTAAAATCCATGCCATGACACTTGTGTCAAAAAAAAGGTGGATGAGCTTGCATACTAAAGAAAAATGAAACTGTATTATAGATTGATGAGTGATTGCTCATTGCGTCTTTGGAATGATTAAGTTGTTCTGATAGCATGGGCACTCGGTGGGAACTCGTAGTTGGTAAACTCCAAAGATTGTCATTCGGTTGCAAGACCAATGTCATTTTTTTATGTGTATTTTGTGTGCATCCTTGGCCTTGATTATATGTTGTCCCATTGTTGTAAGATGGACCAACTGTATCAACACCCAACTTGTACCTCCAGAGATTATAGTTGGTAGCGATAAACAGTACTCTCTCTGTATCAAAATATAAAACGTTTTCAAGATTTAGATAAGCCTAAAAAATGTCTTAAATTTGGATACGGAGGGAGTATCAAGTTATGAATAGGAAAAACTTTGTGGGAAGCTTATTTAAGATCTTTGTTATTGTCCCTGTGGTAACTCTCATCTTTCATGTTCTAATTATACATGGCCATTGTCATCCCAGATGTCACGAACCATCGCTGGAGAGATTGAATCACTGCATCAAACTTGAGTGGAATATACGAATAACATCACAATGAATATTTTGTCCTAGATTTCAAAGGTATACAAGCAAAATAGTGCACTATTTTATAGCCGCAAGTCAACAATACAAAATGAGTAGCCAAACAATGTTGATTACATATAAATTATTGTCTGAAATCAGAACAATCGAAGAAATTGTTGATATCACACCATGTCTAGGAGATCGGAGTTGAAAGTTTTACCCAATCGAAACCTGAGCTTCAAGACAGGCCATTCGCCAAGAAGCTTAGTTAAAATGGGCAATAAAGCTACCAGAACGGAAATTGCAGTGGCCAACCAATGGAGACGCGAGGCTAACACCGTGTATAAACCAGTTGAAAATGCCGTCGTAGTTGCCACGTATGCAAACCACATGAGCTTCTTAGTGAAAGATGTGTAATAAATCAAGAACTCGTAATCCTCCCACCTTGCTATGACACATATGAAAGCAACGGCAAATGAGGAGCACATTGCTAAGGTGTCAGAGATCAAGAATGCTTGAAATGCAACCTTTTGAGACATGATCGGAAGTCCCTCGCTTCCATCAACACTGCTGTATCCTCCAGGCAGGGTGAAAGCAGCAGCAAAGGTGATTGTCGTAATGAGAATGGCCACTAATGAAATGTTGGTTGTGTATGTCTTAGTTAGTGACTTTGCATCCTTCCTTCCAGCATCGATTGCTTGTTGCTTGGCTTTCCCGTGAAGATTATAGAGAGATGTGGCATTTTGGGCATCAGCTTTTAGCATAAGCATCAAGACTTCATTCTGCATGAATTGGAATGAAAGGTATTAATGCAGTTCATAGGATAATAAAACTTAGCTATTCTACTATATGTGAATAAAAGAGTCGTTCCTCCTAGTTTGTAAGTTTTTGGTGCTAAACTAAATCTATGTCTACTTGAGCTGATAAATGAAATAATCAACATTGTTATTATATTGAGTGCAGAACAGCAATAAATCATACATTTCTGCACCATAGAGCAGCAGCAGACGTGAGGTTGCCAGAAACGCTGTCGGTTGTCTTTCTTGGTCCGGCTCGGCCTGGAGTCCGAGACCTTGGGGCCTGTGGATAGCCTGTTTTTAATTGCTTCTCCTTTACCGTTGTTGGGTGTTAGGGACGTCGGCGACTAGACATTAGCCGAGTAACTGGTCATCTATGGCATGTTTGGCCTGTCAGTGACTGGCATGTGTACTAGTATTGTGGACATTAATGTATCTAGGTTAATGTTTATGTTGTCAAGAATTTCCTTATAACATGGAAAGATTTGCCCAGAAAAAGGGGGAGGCAGGCATGCTCTACAGCCCCGGAGCAACAATTGGGCAATAGGCTTGGATTTCGACATTAAGTGTGTAGTTGGACTCTGTCCAGATAATTACAAGTATGTAGGAAAACTCTCACACATTTAACAAATAATTGGCAAGGATATGAATAAAAATGACCAAAGGGGGCATTGACAAGCAACAGCTTGGTAGCATAGCAAAGTGACACATATTCTTGGGCGCTAGCGGGTGGTAAGCTGATTTACGCACAAATCAAGCACAGGCAATAAAAAAATTCCTACATCCTGAAGATAAAGGAATTTTTCTAAACATAACAATCTCTGAAGATGATGATTACATGGCCAAATATGACTCCCGTACCTATATGATCAACCAACCTTTGCTAAAAGCCCGGGGTGAGTAGTCATCCTAAGTAACAAACACAGGAAACAAGAAGCAAGAATGTTACTTCATCCGACCACTAGCTAGGATTAGATCTCCAGGATTAACGATCAAGGCATACTATTAAAGAACATATACATAAATAAATTTAAGAGCCATGTAATGTCTAGTGTCGATATTTATATATGTATTTAAGCAAATGGTTTTATTTGAACAATCAATGGTTAATTAGACTTGAAAACATAAGTCTAATATATGTGCATACCCAGTTTAAAGTCTTGGCATTCTCCATGACGTACTTCAGTTGCCAAGCCGCTGAAACACCGTTGTTGTCAACCACTGTTGCATCTATATCCTCGTGAGATAGTAAAATACTAACTAGTTCCGGATCACACTTCCGGACTGCATAATGTAGAGCGGTTTTTCCAGTCTTGTCTTGCATGTTGACGAGTTTGCGAAGTAGCGGTGTCGTCAGGACAAATTTAACGAACTTTATTTGGTTATCCCATACAGCCCTATGAAGCAATGTCCCACCATTTTCTTGGCGATAAGGAGCATCAGGACAGTGTTCCAGAAGCTCTCGAGCAGCATTAATTCGACCTCGATACGCAGCAGCAGCAAGGAGAGGATCACCCATGCTGTTTATCTCATACCCTTTGGTCGGATCATGTAACAGTATTACTCGTAACATGTCAATCTTGCCGAAAAGTACAGCATGTCTTGTTGGAGTAACTTTATTAATGTCCTCAGTGATCATTAGTCCAGGATAGTTTTTCAAAATCCGTTTAGCGATTTCTGATGACAAATTATCAAGAAATGACTGTTAGCATCATGAAATGATATTGTAACAGTTAAGTTGATGTTTAGTGACTGTAATTTGCACTCCATGTATTATTTAAAATCTTACCTGGATTCCCATTTCTGACTGCAGCATGTAGGCAATTGCGACCATGTAGTCCTCCCGTATAAGAAGCAAGAGGATCTTGAACTAGTTGCTCATAGACACGTGTAAAATTCCTTGTCAAGGCGAAGAACATGGGTGACTCCTTGCATTCGCTCACAGCTCGCGACAGAGAAGGCTCTGCTGTAATCAACTCCAGCGCAAGCTCCTCATGGCCGTTGCGAATGGCATGGTGTAGCGCATTAAATCCATATTTGTCTTGTTTTAAGATTGATTGCCGCATTCTTGGCTTATGGCAGCTTCCAAGTAAAAAAGAAGCCAAAGAGACGTGACCATTTCTCACCGCTACGAGAAGTGGCGTCTCCCAATCTAAGTTTACAGCGGTGAGGAGAGACTCCTCCAGTGCCACCACATCTGCGGAGAATCTCTGGTGACCATGCATGGAGGATATGTGAAGGCAGGTGTTCAACCGCAAAGTCTTCCCGAGAAGAATGCCTGGATTATGACAAGCATAGTGCTTCATGGACGTGGAATCACCATCTGTCGCTGCTTTCAGGAGGCGTTTGTCCATCTGTCTGTCCTCCTGATGAACTAGCTGTTTGATGTACTGATTGACATCTATGTTTTCGTATTAGTTATTACTACAAGAAGAGAAGAATAGAATCAGTATGATTCAGTGTGAACAATAACGATGACAATTAAATGAATAGCTACTTATTATTAAGGGGAAATCATAAACCAGACCACACCATATTTAAGATCGATGGAAGAAAATCTTGTAAAAAAATCAAAAACAAATAACGGAAAAGACAGTAAAAAAATCGATCAATTGAAGGAAGAAGTGAGCTCGTTATTAAGCATAAACTCTGAAAAAAATAACACACCTTCAACAATAGCACCAGGTAGTCGCAAGATGAAGATAGCATCGCAGTAATGCTGTGTTGGGATGGCAAGTACTTAAGGCAGCTGGAAGTCAACGTAGCACTTCAACTATTCATGGATGGAAACCAAGTTAGTTTATCATTTGCATACGTGCAGAACGACTTGACTCATTCGACAACACGGTAAAATGGTATAGGATTACCACTTGTCAGTTATTTTAGCAATTACATCTCAATCATTAAGTTTTAAAGAACGTCGCAATCGTTCCTGTTTACGAATCGCAAATTGTTTTACCAAACAAAAGTCAAGTGATATGTTGAACCTGATAAGACAGGCTAGCTTGTGGTTTGTCGAACTCAGCTCCCCCTATAGGAGTGGGAGGCCTATGTAAAAAAACAATTACTGCAAAATAACAAATTGTGGCCATGAATTAAATATATAGTGAACGCCATGATTTAAATCAGTGACGAGCAACTTACGACTAATCTAAGCTGTTGTGCTTTAATTTAATTAATTAATAGGTCGACAGTGACTTTTTTTCCCGTAAGTCCAACAGAAAAGCACAAATGCATGTTTTGAATGAACACTCCAGGTCCAGAGGACAATGACGAGTTCTGAATCGTCAAGATATATACTACTGTAACTCATTTGGGCAATTTGCTTATTTAACTTTGACAAATGTGCAAGACCATGGATGTGCAATTTCTCAGAAACATTCTGCGTTGCCGATTCCATGCATACCAGTTCTTGCTGCGTCTACATGCATAAAACAGTCCTCAATATGGAGTATCACTTTATACTCCATGTGTGTGATGGGGAACCAGCACAGGAAGTCATACTCCCTTCGTCCCAATTTACGTGGCACACGCATTTCAAACTCCAAGTTTGACCATCAATTTAACCAACTAAACATTACTTATCTGTCACAAAATGTAAATCACCAAATTTTTATCCGGAATAAGTTTTCAATGGTATGATTATTATGTGGAATATATTATTGATGAAATTAGTGGTCACAGTTAAATCACAAAATGTGAAGACGCGTGTAAATGGGGATGGTGGAAGTATTACTTGAGAATCCTACAGATTAGTTCTTTTTCTTCTTTCAGATACGAATCGAACATGGACAAGTTTGAAATTGATACTCCCCATCTAACAAGTCCTAAGATCAGGCAAAACCTATGAGGATCAGCCCTGTATATGATGCATCACCCCTCCAAATTAATCCACGGATGGTAAATATACAAGCAAAAATAATAGCTAACAAATCAATCTAGATCACCACCCGCAATGCAAGTATGCAACTGGTGGACTCTACAAGAGGATAGGACAAAAATTTCCGTGTACAAGGTTAATTGATCAGTGTGTGACTGTGTGTGTCAACATCGTTGGATCCACTTGGATGGAAAACAGAGCAAAAAATCCTATAATATCTTATAAGGAACATCGACACTTAGATCACCTCAACTTCCAGAAACGATGGCACTACAAAAAAAAATAAGGAGAAAAATAGCCAAGATAATTGACTAGATCTTCAGAAGATCAGTACCACCAAATGCTGGATCTGTGATGCATCGAGCAAAGAAGTGGTAGTATTGAGAAAAGGAGAGAAAGGGAGACTCACCGTGTACTGTTCAAGCTGCAGCTCACTGGTATTCCTCCTGCGCTTTTGACTCTTCTTTGGACTAGTATCCTGTTACAAAACAAATTCTAGCCAATTAGCACTCCCAGAAGTAGAAGTTCCTACATAGATATTATATATCATAGAAAGGAAACATAATTCCCCACTTTACAATCGGTTTGTGTCTCCAATGGCACATGTTTCATGCAGGTAGCCTATCAAGAATCTAGATGTTTATGCCTTTTAGCAACAAAAAGGAAAAATAAAGCGGCACACAAGAAATATGATTCTTGGTCTATAATCTATAAGGGACGACTATTGTGTATGCATATCAGTAAAACAGCCAATGTTCACATGTCAAGAGGCAATCAACTAAACTACAAGCAGTGATTAGTGAATTTGGTTAAACATCACATTTTATTAATGTTACCGTCGACCGATCAGGTTTACCTATAAACACGATATTGTCCATCGACTACGTATGTATCTATAGAAAGAGAGGGTCTGCTGTGGATATGCCGCGCCATAGCAGGTCACTAGACAAATAAAACGGAAGGCAAAACAAGGTCATTTCAGAATCTCAGGTTGCCCAGTTTTGTATTTCTGGATTCCATAATTTTTCTTCTTAGTTAAGTGTGCATTTCTAGTAATGTACCCTCAATAGCGAATCTGTACCTTGTTCTCTGGATCAACTGCTTCGGCTCTCAATCTGCAAATCTCATCATCCTTCTCTCTGGCTCCACTTGCAGCTCCTCTATGTTCTGCCGAAGCTTTTGTGCTGCTTCAGTAGCTTTTGCTGCCTCCACTTCTTTTAAATTATTTATCTCTGCTTGTAAGTCTCTTGCAATGTCCTCGTGAGCAGCACTGTTTTGAGTTAGCTCTACATGACTTGCAGCTTCCTTGAGTTGCATCTACATTGTTGAGAACAGCCATGAATGGAAAACAATGATTACATGCACAAGCTGGATTGAATACTTTTAACCTGCAGAACTGATGCTTCTGTAAATACCTCTGGTCCTGCATCGAAAAGAGCTACACAGGTCCTGGAATCCTCCAGGTCCCGCTGCTGGAGTTCTACATTGAACACATAAGGTAATGATATCAGCAGCAACATAACTTGACAGAAATTCGGTGTTTCCTTCTACTACAAGTTAAAATCCCACAGAGATGCACAGTAAAATCCTCAATTAGCACGGCCTAAGCCTGCACAAACTCCTCCCTCGGAGATCGAGCCAGAACAAGGCAAAAATAGTAACCAGTTTTCCACCACAAGCAACACGCATCATTGAAAATAACTAAATAAGTCAAGAGGAAGGCATCGAATTACCGGCGAGCTTGGGATTAGCACCAGGAGGCATCTCCGTGTAGGCCGCCTTCCATCTCACAAGGCGAACACACAGACAAATCATACTGAGATGGAAGAATTTGCAGCAAAATCAAGCATACTGTTTCTGTACATTGTGTTCTTGCTGTCAGCTACAGCAATGGGTAGAATTTCAGTTTCAGAGTTGCACTTTGGTGTCTCCTGATTTCAGCTAATTAATCATCATCATTCGGCGAGCCTACCTTGTGCTTCTGTTTTGTAATGCACTAGGTAAAGGTAAGTAGGTAAATAAGATGAGAGCTATTATTTACTGAACTGAAGGTATGACTGAATGATCAAATTTCAGGGCAATTATTTTCAGAGTCCCAGGAAAGTAACCACGACAGGCTCTACTCTAGCGTATGAATTTACTGAGCTGAAGTTGAACAGAAAGGAAGCCAGTTTTCAGAGCAATTGATTACTTTTGTCAATATCTCTTATCCCCTACCTAATCCATTCAAGGCAGAATGTACCGGCTCCAAATTTATATGCATGGATGCGAGCGCAGAAGCCTTACTTACATCCTTGTACGACGTGCTCTCCTTGAATAATTTCATGCAGGAGACAAGCATAAGTTGCAGTGATCAGTCCTGGTGATTGGTGAAGATCTCCATCGTCCAGCTTTGCTCTGCATCTATATGGTTTAGGGATTCTGAGAAGAAACAGAAACAAAATGTAGGCAAAACAGAGCAGCACAATGCTCGTCAACACTTAATGTCTGAACATCAAGGAAATATATACATATATCCTTCTCTCCTTAATACCAAACTCAACATTACTTGTCAGGCTAACGACACCATAAGTGTCACACTGAAATTATCATTCCTTCAGAGAAACCCCAGGTACATAAGTACGTACACAGGTCTGTTATTACGAGCCCAGAAACTACAACACTTCACACATTTTACACCCTGCATATTGTTGTACTAAAATAGGTGCAATCACTAACGAGTCTGACTGAGCTCTCATTAATAGTACCACCAAAAGCAAAGGACCAATTTACATCCATCTCACCAACCACCAGGAGGACGGATCTGCAGAACAACGGTGCATGAACTACGGATCACTTCCGCCAGGGGTGCGCCGTCCTCGCGAGATAGCTGCTGCTCCTCCGGGAGAATGCACAACTCGGAGTAGATCCATGCTTTGATGTTGTCAATGGCCTGTCTGCGCTTCATCGCATGTTGAATGACTTTCTTCCCAGTCACCGTCTTGACAGAGATGCGCATCTCACCGCTCTGACGCGTGATGCCGCGAAGCACAACATGAAGGGTAGATTCATTTTGCACGTCGTAGTCAGCCAAGGTGCGGCCATCCTCCAGCTGCTTCCCGGCAAAGAAGAGACGCTGTCTGCTTGGGGGAATGCCAGTTTCATCGAAAAACTTTGCCTTGACACTGTATAGGCTATCTTCTCCCTCAACACCAACAGTCATGGTCTTGCCACTCCGTGTCCTGATAAAGATATGCATCCCTCTGGGGACAAGGTCAAGGGTGAGGGTTGACTCCTCCTCAATGTTGTAGTCCTCTAGGCTGCAGCTGTCCACCAGCAACTCACTGCCAAACATGAGTCTCTGCTGGCCTGCAGGGATGCCCTCCTTGTCTTGAATCTTATCCTTGACATCATAGATAGTATTTGATCCCATCACCTCAAGAGTGATGGTCTTTAAACAGTGGGTCTTTCTTTTTTTGCGAAAAATTGAACAGTTGATCTTGACAAAGATCTGCATCTGTTGAAGGAGCAAACAAAACATTAGCATCTTAGACAAAAGGCTTTCATTGAAAACACCAAACTGTTAATGAAAAGAACAGTAGCTAGCTATTCTAACAGATAATAGAACTAAAAACAGAAATCTAATGTGCAAGTATGGGCCACTGTTAGATGATTAACTGGCCAGAAACAAGTATGGGCCAATGTTAAGTGATGAATTGAACTGAAGCACGAAGACCTTCAAGTTGCAATCACGACCACAGTTCTAATGTGCAAGGTTAATTCATTAGTTAGTCTATCAGCAATGTTGGATCCACTCAGATGACAAAAAGTGAAAGAAACAGCTGTCTTACAAGGAATATGAACAGTTAGAGCCACTCGATTACTAGAAAAGATGACACTCCTAAATTGTTTACAGCAAATGAACCAACAAAATAGTCTAGATCTCGAGGAGATAAGCAACACAAATGCTGAATCTGGGATGCATCGGGCAAAGGTGGAGCAGGGCATGAAAAAAGACGAGCGAAAGGGAGACTCACAGTGCACCGTTCAAGATGCATCTCATTGGTAAGCTTCGTGCGTTTTTTTTGACCGGTCTCCTCATTGGTGAGCTTCGTGCGCTTTTTTTTGTTAGTCTTCTCATTGATAAGCTTCCTGCGCTTTTGACTAGTCTCCTGTTACAAAACAGACTCCAGTCTATTAGCACTCCCCAGAAACTGATTATCCTATATTGACATCAGATATCATGGAAATCAAACTTAATGATTCCTAATTAGCTTCCCAGTAACCTTCCTTCGGTTGTATCTTGCATTATTAACAAAACAACCATGGACAGCATGTTTTTTTATTTATGGAACTGATGTTTTAGTAAGCACCTTCAGTTGAGAGTTATCAGCATCAGGAAGAGCTTCTTCACGGGCTTTGGTATCCGCCAAGTCGCGCTCTTGAAGTTCTGCATTGCACACAAAGTCGTCAGTAGCAGCAGCATAATTCCACCGAAATTGGGCGCTTGGTTGTAGTAGAAGTTAAAATGACAACCAAATTGTTACTGAGCAGGTCATAAACCTACATAGACAAAGGGATCAAGCCAAATGGGGAATTGATGCCAATTTTTCCACCCAAATCATTCATCCAAAAGAGAGAAGAGGAGGAGAGATTGCTCTTACCGGCGAGCTTTGGATTGGTACCGGGTGGCAACTCGGTGTAGGCCGTCTTCCACCTCTCCCTGCTCGCCTCCGCCTTCAATCAACCGCAAACAGCATCATCAGGCGCCAAACAAATGAAAACCCTAGACGGAATCTCGCGGACGGTTGAGCGAATGGATATCACCTGGATGAGGCGGGCGTCCGACAGCCTGATTGCTTCCTCGAGGCGCGCGCGGTCGGCGGCGAGCGCCTCGACCCGCGGCAGCAGCCCTTGGAGCCGGTCGTACACGCCCCGCCACTCCGCGGAGGGGAACTCCAGCGGCGCCGCCGCCTCCGGACCGCCGCCGCTCATGGAGACGATGGATGATTTATCCGTCCCCCCCTCTCTTCCGTGTGCGGAGAGCAGATCGGATCAAATGCAGGTCGACGAGGCTGGGATCGACGGGGAGCTCGCGGGACGGGGGATCCGGTGGCGTGGCCCGGGCGAGGAGGGGGTCTGGGGTTCTCGGCGGCGAGCAATCGCAAGCTCCTCATCCATCCATGGCGGCGGCAGAGGGGAGGGGAAGCGGAAGGGTGGAGAGGAGATCAGTCCTCTTTCACTCCTTGACCGCGTCTTGAATGCCTTTTTTCTCCCCCTCCTTCTTTCCCTCTTGCAACCATATAAAATGACCGATTTGCCCTCGATTCACTGTAACATGTTGGCTCTCCCCCTCTCTCCCGGCGAGCAGTGCCATATGGGCGGCGACTCCGATCCTCCCGGTGGGGGTCGGTGATCCCCTCTCCCTTCGCTTGCACTTCAACGGTGAGAGGATACTTGCCCTCTGGCTTTGGCGTTGTAGGCTTTGTAGTTAGGATTTTATGCCGACGTGTCATTAGGCAGTGTTTTACGTTACAGCGACGGCGCTGTGAAGAAATAAGTCTCTCCTTGGGCGGTAATGTAGGGTTATCGACGTCGTGGTGGAGTTTGTGACGATTGCTTCAGAAGCATGGTCGGCGGTTGTTGTCTTGTCCACAACGGCGTTGGCGGTTTGTAGATATCGGTTGTGGTTGATCTGTGCAGGCGGCTAGCGGAAAGGCGGGTCAGGCCTATAGAATTGAGAGGCACATGGAAAAATTTCTTGACCATCTTTGTCGACTCACAAAGTGTATGTGCAATGGTGCATCCTGACTCTATGGGATCACATCGGCCATACCGGGTGTCGTCGTTTTCTCACGACAGATGCCATGGGGAGGCTTATCAAGAGTGGTTGGGGCCGATGGACGTCGGCGGACCCCGGGAGCGAGATCGGGGACAAACGGTGCGGGACACGCGATGTACCCAGGTTCAGGGCACTCCGTGGGAGGTAATACCCCTAGTCCTGCCGGTCTGGTTGATGAACCAAAGGGGGTTACAATGGTGCTCCTTGAGTTGTATGGGTAGAGGAGGAAAAAGGGACTAGCTCGCCCTCTCTGCCTCTCTACGTGGGTGTGGGTGTGCTAGGGAAGAATCGTCGCCCCCCTGTATGGGGGAGCTCCGGGGGGT